>WYDI02011709.1:0-39893 GCA_009867235.2 Psittacus erithacus
CTTAGTTAATAGACTGTTCTTATCTCAACCTGTGGGAGTTGTATTCTTTCGATTCTCTTCCCCATCCCTCCGGGAGCGAGGGAGGAAAGGGGGAGCAGTGAGTGGGCTGCGTGGCAGGCCTTAAACCACCACACATGCTCTGGGGCAAATTATTCCCCCTGCTTCTGCTCTCCTTCACTGATATCCTCCCCTAGTGCAATTCACAAACCGCTTTTAGGTCCTTCATAACATCCCTCCCTGTCCTGCTTTACTTCACTATGCAGCCACCCTGTTGTTTCCCTGACTATGCAGTTGCAGACATTCCCAGTGGGCACCATTCTCCCTGGAGAAGGAACCATGGCAATGCTGTCTTTCAGTGCAATCTGTTAACAGGTATTTCTGGAGGTCACAGCTTGGGCACTCCCTACAGCTGCTATTGTGTCCTGATTGCTGGCACTCCTCTCACTCCTGCATCATTCATGATAAGATCTCTGAGAAAGAGATTCTCCTTTTACTACAAGTTCCTACTTGTCTGGAATATTAGTTGAAGAGTAACAGCTGCAGCAAGAACAACAGGATCTAACAGTTAATCACACCGTGCAATAAATATGAAGGCATTGTCGGTTGCTCACAATATACTATTGACCCTGATAACTCTGCACATGCTGCTTGACCATTGTTGCTTTTATTGTTAAAATATTTTCTCATTATGACTGCTCTTATTATTGTCTTATTTTTCTCATTGGTTAGCAAGTTCTTGTCAAGTGTATCTCCCATTTTCTCTGCTGTTGAAGGTACAGGCTATTTATTATTATTCCTTCCTGAAACTCATCTGTCCTGCCCTATCCCCCCATCCCAAGGAAACAGACTTAATTACCAAAGTTCCTATTTTCTTTCTAGATTTCAAATAATAATTCTTCACTTTCTGGGCATGAGTAAGTTACTTGTAGTGAACTATTACTGTAGCTATTGCTACCTAAAACATAAGCAATGTGCTTCTCTAAGAACTCTTGTCTACAAGTATGAAATATCCATGAAAACAAACAAACAGTGCAACTTTATATTTGGAACATATTTTATACAGGCATCTGCAGCATTTCTTCTTGGCTGATGACCAGCAAAACCATTAACAGCAACTAATTGCATAGAAGGAAATTTTCTTCCACTCCTATTTTCTAATTGCTAGGAAAGAAAACTAAAAATAGACTTTACAAGTTTGGGGACCAGACTACAAAAGCTGGGAGAGTTCTATTAACTTCTAGATGCTCTATGGCTTTACACTCTCTGAAGACCTGGCTCACTTTCATCAAAGGAAAGATCAGGAATGAACCAAGAGGGAGATTTGACTCCAGTGATGCACTGGTATTTGTATTTTTTGTACTTGCATATTTATTTGCATTTTAGCAAGACTCAATTATTTTTCTCTAGTTCTAGTATAAATGATCATTAGGAATTGAATGCTTTGCTCCTCACTTACAATGGGTGATTATATGAATGCTCTATGACTTTTATAATATTTAATAAAGAATTTAGGAGTCAATTTTAAGCATGCCTGCCAAACATACCCTGACCAAATTGCAGAGTCCTCTTTTCCATCATGTATGTCTAGTCCCTTTCCATGCCACTCCAGATATTCTATTAACTTTCCTCATTTCACACAGTTTGCATCTGTCCAGCTCCCCCACATAACCTGCTGATTAAATCTTCTTAAAGAGGAAATGCTGAATTTGCAGCTGACAGTAATTCCTCTGTTTAATCTCTCTCCTGAGCTCCCTTCGAAGATGAGACACTATCCCTTCTTCACCTTCCTTTCAGATTTCCACTTGCTTTTCATTGCTGTCTCCAAAGACTGCCTCCAGTCCGCATCACCCAGCAGCTAATTTTGGAGATTCCACCCCCTCCTGACTCTATAGTGCAGCAGCAGGTTCCACACCTCTGTCACCTCACTCCATGCACCTGCATCAGCTCTGTGCACTAAGGACCACATTACATGGGCATTAATTATGGCCTCATTAAATTTCATGCAGCAAATGGGTGACTCACATTGCAATTTAAAACCTGATTTTGTATGATAATTCTTTTTCTTAAAATAATGTTTTCATACGGATTTACAAAATGTCAACATAACTTGCTATAAGATTGAGATCTGGCAAAAGGTACTTCCTCTTTTGGTGGAGCTGGATTTATTTGTTGACTTTCAGGTACAGAACTGTATTTCATTGCTTATTCAGTATCGGTACAGAAGACAAATCTTACCCTCTTGTAATAACTGCTTTCATAAAAGGAAGTTGTATCATTTCTCTGGCACAATAAGGAAATGCAAACAGAACTTAAGTTTCATAAAGCTTTGTACAATTTCAGTGCATTCATTATGACCTGCTAAACATAAAAGCTGCAAACATGAGAAAAAGGGGAAAAAAAGAGTTTCATTTTTTTCCTCTGGTGGTGCTGAAAATGTCCACTAAAAATCCCTTTTACTCAAGTACTTGTTGAGACATCTTCAGTGACATTTAGGTGCCTTAAAATGCATTTGTGTTTTTCAACTTTTTCCTGGAAAATCTCTGCTACTCTGAGGTCAAAAGCTCTAAGCAAGTTGAAATTACCAGTCTTGGCACTCATGTGCCATGTATGTCCTTCAGTGTTTCTTTTTTCTGGATGAAGGCCATAGTGGAGAACAGAGAAAGGCAATATTAGCTTCCACCCATAGCATTGCATGTGCCCAACTATCGTCATTTAAATCCATGTTCAAACCCCTACAAAGGTCATGTTCCTCTTTCCTGCAGTGTTTTGTTTGAAAGAAAGCTTGACAGAAACATGTAAGAATTTGAGTCTTCTCTGAGCCACTAAGTACCTTGATACAGCATTTGAAAGTGATATGAGAGCAAGTGCACTAGTCCCAAAAGGAAAACTGTGGTTTGGTCCGTATAAGAGCTTTGTTAGTGCACAGAGGGCCCTAGAGATGCAAACATTGCTCTTCTGTGCTCCTCATATGTCTAATGGCTTGGCTGGTGCCATTTTTACTGTCTCTTCTTCTGACTCATATCCCTTTACTTCTCCCACAGTGAATTGAGACTTTGGCATTAGAGCTAGATTTTCTGCTCTGGTAGAACGATGCTGCCTGATTGAATTTCCTCTTCGACCTGATGGATTGGATGGGCGTACTCGTCTATCCAAGTGTGCCATTGGAATCAGCCCTTCCGAGTGGTGCTTTGCTTCAAGTGGCTGTAGTCGGGGCTGGGGTCTGAACATTACTGGGAATGCAGCATCAGAGCCACTTCTGTGGTGATCTGAAGGGAAATAGCCAAATAATTCATACTTTGAAGAAGAGAATAGAGAAACACCATGGTATTGGCAAGGACAGCTAAAGGATATGCAATACAATACAGCATTATGGTTTGAAACCCTGGAACTGCAGTATTTTAAATAATTATTATGTCACGAACTAAGAATAACCCTAAATTTTGTTTTTATCCCAAAGCTGATGTTCAAAAGATTTTATTGATCTTGGCTCTACCCTGAAACCCCAACAAGTAAGCACATTCAGCTATCTTTTAATGCCTGACAGAGCTGCTCAATGCCTTCACAGGGCAAGAGTGCTCTTTTATGTGGCTTTCAATTTTCTACAATTTTCCCAAGTATACCTAGTAACATGGTTGAAAAGCATTTTGAAACCCACAGCAAAAGACAAAAAAAGTGATAGAGACAGCTACAGTGGCATTGAAAACCAGGTTTACCAGTTATCGGCGATTAACAACTGGTAAGAAAACAGTTTCACCTGAAACCAGGAGTATGACTCTAGGGTGCTTTGATTACATTGGGTGCGTCAGACCTGCTCCTACCAACTTGCTTTGCCACAAGTACACAATAAAAATTTGCCTGCCGTAGGCCAATAACTGGCTCTCTCATTCTGTTGAGTTCATAGAACGTTTTCACTCTTCTTAAAGCCACTTGTAGTTAATTCAAGAAACAGCTTGTAACAAGTTAGGAGGCATTGGGAGATAAACACAAAGGTCTATTAATAATCAAATTAAACTATACACTGCTGCAGTTAAAGCACACATGTACGGCCTTAGTCACATAGTCAAAAGTTATTAAGTTATTGCAGTTTAATAACTATTACATTGTTTTAAACTAATGTTTACTTCACAGTTGTCATAAAGTAAGAATGCATGCACCAGCACATACCTCTACAAAACAGGGGCACAGACTAGTTTAGCGGCAGAACCTGCTTCTCTTAGGCCATGTGGGCATACCACACCATAAACGGTAAAATAGGATAGGTTGTCTCAGATTTGAAGGGCTTTAGCCCTTCATATTTAGCCCTTTGGGAGCATTACTGCTGCCAAGTAAGAATGATATACATTGTCAAAGAAATAATTCATTTGTATGAGTAGCAGAAGGAGCTGATATGTGGTTTAAGGATCTATTTGTGGTTATTTCTCACCTTTTAGTTAATAAACTTTCTGCACATGCTATAAATAAGAGCTAAACCAAGCTTGCTAGAGGATGCTTGTTTCAGGAGGACTTCCAGGCATAGACAGAAGAGGTAGTATTTGTCTCTGTAGATGCATATGTGCATATATGAGGTTGTCATTCTAATTTCCTACATTCCTTACATTTATCTTCTCAGATTCCAAGTGCAGTTTATTTCATCCTAACACAGTTTATGAGAAGAGTTTAGGATGGCTTCCTCCTGCTGTAGACAATATAAAGTAAGGTGAATGCTGCACAACAAACTTCGGATGGGACCAGAAGCTGAACTAAGAAGCCTAATTGGATATGATCTATTTGGATAGACCATAAGGTAGGGCTCAAATTCAGGCCTAGCTATTAATAAAAAAGTACTTGTATTCACTGTTTCAGGATTTAGCTCTCTGCCCACTGAAATAATATACCTATGTGGTATAGAAGGATCTGGTCCCTTGAAAATGTCTGAAATGCTTTTAGGTCTGAGGCTGCTCTGTAGAACAATTTGAATCTTATAGAAAGGCACATATCCCGCACCATGACGTCCTGACAAACAGAACTGAAAACGATCAATCAGTTGTATGAAAAAAGAAAAAGAAAAAAATCCCCATGAGTAATCTCATTTTCCCCTCTGAACAGATCCTCTGAGTTTCTTTTCTGCTGCCACCATGTGTGAGTGCCAGGAAGATGGTTGCCTTCACAGATGTCCTGTTTTCATCTCTTTCACAGTAAAACAGAAAGGGAAGAAAAAACAGTTTTGCACCTGCAGGAAACAAACTTTGCTGTCCAAGTTTTTGATACAAAGGCAAAGATTAAACATATGGTTTCAATCTCTAAAGCTAATTTTGCTAGAAATGAAAAGGAATATTTCTAAGGAACACAAATGCCTTTCAGGTTCACACAAGTAAATTCAGAAAGGAGTCAGGGAGATTACAGATGGAGACAATGATGAACATTCAGCGTCTTAAATTCTGTATTTTCTGTGACATAGTTTTGCTGTGTTTCCTTAGACAATTCAGTGTTGCTCCATCCCTAATTTCTGTCCCCTTATGTGAGAGTGCAGCTGAGGCTGGGTCTGCATTTTATGTGTACATAGGATAATATGAGACTGGCTGATAACTTTATCCAGTAATTCCAGTATTACTACAGAAATGTTCACAGAGAATAAGCTGGGAAAGGGGGAGAAGAGACAGCTGCTTGGGGACAGACTCTGTCAGGAGTTTTTCTTAGGTTATGTGATTAAAGGCTAATCTCCACACGGAGGAGCCTTGAGGTACAGGGAGAAGAGCCCCCAACACTCCAGACAGAGGAAAGAGCCTGAGCCCCGGCCTGAATCCATCACAGGGAGTGAATAGCCCCATGGGCAGGGTAAGACAACCACATAATCTATACCAACCGCAATAAACTAGTCCCTGTGTGTGATGTAAGGAGAGAACAGGGGATCCAGGGAAGAGAAACCTGGGCGGTGCTGGGATGAGATAGAAACTGCTGCAGTAATGACCATGTAAACAACACAGATCAAAAAGAAAGAAGAAAAGGGTGTAGCTCATTTAAAGAGGCCAGCGACTTCCCTGGGAGTTCTTATTTGATACTGCTAAATCCACTGAGCAACTGGCCAAGTTTCTTTCACTGCTGGAGTAGGATACAGAGTAAAGCATTTCCATTACCTGTAAAAGTAACATGCCTGGCTTTTTGTCTTGTGCGCTGTCTGGGGCCCTGAGGCAAGGAGAGGTAGCGTACTTCTGTGGTGTTAACCTGTGTATGAGACAGAAATGTGTTCAGTGCCTGTGACTGTGTCTGCCATTTGCACCTCTTCAGTGAGAAGGTAAAGAGGGATGGCTATATGCTTTTTCTTTTGTGCCTCTGCACTTTTACAGCCCAATTTAGAGAGGTATGAATAAGAACAACGCTTGGCTTGGATGGTTGAACTCAATGTCAATGCCAGTGAAAAATGTCGGTGTCTAATGGGATAGCCCTATGGGTTTTTTTTACAGTCAGCAGAGAGAAATATGTTCTTCTAAGATTCACCTTTCCTATTTCATGCAACAACTTTAAATAAAATTAATATACCCAGAAAGAACTTATTTCTCTTCCCTCACTGTGATTAACTCAGCTTTAAATGTCTATGCTATCCAATGACTACCTTTGGTCAGATAAATCTTACTGATCAAGAGCCAACAGTCAGTGCAAGGTATCAAGGGCTTTGCATCTGGCCTTTTGTGATTATATAGTTTTGCACATAACAGAACAATGCAAATTACATTATTTTACTACTGACAGCCATAGTAGCTGACCTCTGACCAATGTATGGAGGTAGTACATTAAAATGCTGCTGTCTACGTGCTAAGGACACTGGGGAAAGTATCCATTTTAATTATCACAAAAAGCATATAAAATGGGTGTCTGTTTCCTTATTTACAGAGAAGCAGAGGCATTTTTCACATAAACAGTAATATACATAACAGGTACCGGTCTACCGCAAGGTAGGCTGTTTCCCTTCCTGCAGCTCTGCCTCAGGCTGTGCTGCCGCCGGATGAGGATTTCTTGGGCTTGTTTCTCATTTGTGCTGGTAGGCAGGTTGTGTCGATTGTACGCTGGTGCCTGAAACAGAAAATGCGCCCAGCTGATTTTCTTTGCTCTTCCAATGTTAAAAACCTCGTGCAGTCCGGTTGATCATGGGGCCAAGGGAACACTTGCCCCATCTCGGTCATAGACTCACCACAGATCTCTTTGGCATCACATGAAAAAATGCAGCCTTGTACTAAATTTACTGCTGCAGAGAAAGATGGAAGGAAACACAAGAACAGCTGTATGTCTTAGACCTCAAGGACTGCATTTTGATGCCATCTCTCATAGACTCTTGCCTGCTTGAAGTGCACTATAAACTTATACCTACCTACACAAGGTTATTAACATCTTTGGGCTTGTTCTCCCTTCGTAATCCTTTTTCTTGTCACACAGATGGGAGCTACAGATCTGAGACAGGTCCCAAGAGAGAGAGAGCTGATTAACTAAGCCTTAACTCTGAGCCTTGGTACTAATATTACTGCACCAGGAGCAAGTTGCAATGTGCCCTGGAGCAGAAGGCCGAGTTAAGAAGAGTACATCTCCACAATGAGATACACAGGCTGTTTCTTTTCCATACTTGGACAAACCACACCTTAATATTACCCTAAAACTGAGCATCTTTTAGGACAAGCTTTTTAATTCATTGCATACATCTGGTGAAATGAGGGAAATATTTATCTGCCTTAAAGAGAAAAATTAAGCCTTCTTAAAAAGCAGAATCTGATCTGTCACACTTGCAAAGTTCTTTGTAAAATTGGTCTGGTGAGCCAGAGCATTATCAGGCCTTCAGAGTTGAAAGTGAAGTATTGAAAGTAGTATTATTTTCCTTCCTATCATTTGTATCCAAAAGCACACAGTTCTCAATACCACATAGGAAGTGGCTGGTGCAAATAGTTATTGCTGTAATTGATTTTTGAGAGATTTCATTTCAGTAGTCTAAGAGACAGCCATATACGCAAATTATTGCTGGTAAGATAAGAAATTAATATCATAAAGATAGTAAGCTGTGGCAAATCAAACAATATTAAGAATGAATATCATTAACAATAACACACTTAAAAAAGCAGGGCCTAGATTTTTCTCGTAAATGTGTTACACGAGTTAGAGGTGTTTATCTGCGTAATTTTGAGGTTAATGCAAAATATCTTGTACCACTCATTGCTGTAGGAGAACACAGTTCTACATACTGGGCTCAATATTGGATTAAGTAGATATTATAGAACCAATTAGTTTGGAAAAGACCTTCAAGATCAAGTCCAACATTACCCCAGGACTGCCAAGTCCACCACTAAACTGTATCACTGAGGGCCTCATCTACATGTTTTTTGAACACCTCCAGGGAGAATGACTCCACCACTTCCCTAGGCAGGCTATTCCAGTGCTTCATCACCCTCTCTGTGAAGAAATTTTTCCTAATAGCCAATCTAAACCTCCCCTGGCACAGCCTGAGGTCATTACCTCTTGTCCTAGCGCTTATTATGTGGGAGAAGAGACCAACCTCCACATCGCTCCATCCTTCTTTTAAGTACTTGTAGAGAGCGATAAGGTCCCCCTTAAGCCTTCCCTTCTCCAGACTAAAAAAACCCAGTTCCCTCAGTCACTCCTGATAAGACTCATGCTCCAGACCCTTCATCAGCTTCGTTGCCCTTCTTTTGACATGGTCCAGTATCTCAGTATCTCTCAGCAACTCAATATCCACTTGGCTGCATCAGAGGCAGTACAAATTTCTGCAAAACAAATCTCTGCTGAGTTGGGGGAAAAAGCCCAAAATGTGTAAAGCGAAGCTCCAGAGGAGGTGGAATATTTTTTATTTTTTCCCTTTCTTCTCCTGTGGTGAGGTTAAGCTGTTGGTCCCATACAGACAGAGGATTTACCAGCCTCTCAGCTTTCTTTGGGCTGCGCATCATTTACCACTGCTGGCCCATCTCCACAGGGTGGATCTTCACTGCTGCTGGCCACCCTCTAGCCCACCACCTCCCACAAGAGCCTGCAGTCATCCCCGGGTACCAGGTAGCTGGCTGATCAGCGTCAGTAGCTGGTTGCCCAGCATTGATCCAGCCTAGCCATTCACTGCACAGCCCGCGCATGCCATGGAAACAGAGCGTTTGGCAGCTTGGAGATGGTGGTTCCTGAGTCACGAATAGCTGTGTAGCGAGGAAAGCCTGACCTCTACAGCTCAGTCACAGATTTTCCTTGCTTTCCACGCTGTTGCCAGGGTGAAAAGCTGATGGAGAAAACTTGCTTTCTTTTTCTACAGCCAGGAATGTGCCGCAAGCCAGGGCTTCTTCTCCTCCTTCCCTTCACTGTGCAGCTCCAGGGCCGGAGCACCTCAGGGCACTGGGCTCACATCTCCCACCAGCGTTGACCCTAGGGCTGGTCCTGGTGCTACCACCTGCCGTGGTTGTGATATGGGGAGGGCAAACAAGAGCTTTCAGTCTGAAAACAGTGCAGGTCGCTTACACACCCTTTGTCGCACTTGGTATAGATTATGTGCCAGGACTTCTCTCATGGACTTCATCTCTGCGTGGGAGAGCCTATGCACACGCTGATTTCTACCGTTCCTGTAAATAAAAGTTTAAATATTATATTAATGAGTTGATTAAATACTATTCCCATGAAATGATTCATGACCTATTTTTAGTACCAGAACACAAGACTTTTCAGCCTCTTTGTGACCAGTGACACCACAAAATCATTCAAAGATTAATAAAACATGCCATATTTTGCTTTTTCCTGGGTTTTATCAACATACTGGATAGCCAGAATGGGCCCTAAGCCTTCATACAGCTGGTAGTAGAAACTCTCTTTTTTTTTTTTTTTTTCTCAAGGCATCCTAAGGAAGTTTGTATTTAAGGATTAGACTGGGCAACAACCAGCAGTGCATTCAGGAAGGCATTGCAAGTTTACTCCTCTGTCTGAATATATTCTTCAGCATAGTCGAGTAGTTTGGGCCCTGCATACCTACTGGTTTTAACTCCTTTGAGAGATTGCAATGGATCCTGAAGAACTAAACCCCATGCTGATAAAAAAGCCCAAGACACCCACCCTGTGGTGAGGAGAATGTACACGGTTTCCTTGCTGCTGAGCCTGACTCTCCATTTAAAATGAAAGAACTACCTTAAAGATAGTCATCTTTGTATTTTTAACAAACTGTGACAAGAAGCTCAAGTCACTTGTAGCTGCCCAGCTTTTTCACTAGCAAAACAATGGAGGAGGGCTACTGTGAAATGTTAACTGGTTTTGCTAAATAGGTTGATATGTGTGAGAGTAGCATACAGCTCAATTCCCAAGAAAACAAAGGGAAGTAGATAGCGATCATTCAGAATGAATCAGTCTGTGTTCCTCTTGTTTCTGTGTTTTGTTTTTATCTTTTTTCCTTTCTCCATTTGCTTTCTTGACTTCTTTTTTTTTAAATGAAATTTCAAATCTTTGTTCTCAGCTAAGTGATGTCCTTAGAGTGTCATCTGTAAGCTGTGCAATTAAAGGATGGATTATGATCAATGTACAGTATTGTCAAAGCTTTGTGTGCATTTATTTTTTGCTCTCTACAATAAATCAAAAACTTTTAACAAAAGTTAAAACAAAGATAGATTCAAGCTAAACTGAGATTATGCTGTAAACATAGGAAAAAGGTTGGGATTTGAAATTACTGATAGTTTAACAAGATTACCACTGGTTTTGTGCTATTGACAAGCCAAAGTTTGCAAATAGGACTCACTTTCTGGATTTGACCAGAAATCTTATCCTGGCCCTAAGGAATCCTTCCCAACAAATGTTTAATTGGCATTCATCAGTTCTCAACAGCACAACAAAGTTAGGTATTTACCAGCAGGGAAGAAAGCCCATCACCACCACCCAATTCCAGGACAGCTAGGTGGGTTGGTTGGTTGGGCGGGTTTTCATTTGCTTTCAGCTCTCAGTAATAACACAGAGGATCCAAGGATACCACCAAGTTTCCAGGGTCAGGTGTAATGCACCTTCGTTCCACACCGAGTCTGGTGTGTTGCAGGCTATGGGAGAGTCCATGTATGCTACTTTCCACAGCATGGAAATCAGTGTCTTTGGACAACAGAGAGATGCAAGGTATACCTGGGAAAGCAAACAGACCCAGCCCCTGGGGACTAATGGCAATCTAGCCTGTCAGTGAGTAGTTGTCTATAAAATGCAGGCTTTGCTCATTTGCTTAATGCAAATTGAACTGACATAGTAGATGCAAGCCGTTTTGACATCATACAGATTAATTGCCTCTCTGGTTCACACTTCAGTGAAAATCTCCGCAGGGTCTTTATACCTTACAGTTGGGAAGAAATGGGGGAAAGCAGCTAAGTAGAGGAAAGCAGAACTTCACTAGGAAGACATCAGATCATCTCTTTATCTTTCCAGTTACATACCTGACCCTCCATATGCCAGCACAGAAGTGGCCTCTTCTGTCATTTAAAGGCTCATAATTCTGTTCTTAAAGTGACTTAAAAAGAATAAATTCCCTGAATTTCAGCTCAGCTGGGATAGCAAGAAAACAGTAGGAAGATAGTCTGTATTGTTCTGAAGCATAAATTGAAAACATGTACTATTTTCATGGAATTAAATATTAACCTACAATGCACAGGTGCAAGGAACAATTACTTCTGCATTTTGCAATATACAATGCATTTAAAGAGAACAAAAAAAAACCCAAAAAACCCCGAACAAGTTTGGGAGGTTATTGAACCCATCAAGCAATCCTTATTGAAACAATTTCTTTGTTCTTATTGAAACTTCCAGCATGTTACAACAAAACACAGTACAGGAAATGTATTTGTGAAGAAAATAATGAAATTAAAGTACGTCATGAAAACTGACTGTCTCTTTGTAATGAGTACCATTGCAATATCTCTTCTCCACTTCTGTAGACAGCTGACTCATGGAGGAAACAAAAGGCCTTCCACAAACCTCGTAAGATTATTTTGTACGTATTATATCTAAAATCCTGAACTTTGTGAAGTCTCCACCAATCTTCACTAGTCCTGTGAAGGAAGTAACATTCATAGGGCACATCACCACAAATGACAACATGGCACTTGATTTTGACCTGCACTGTATTGATACGTTCTTGCCAAAGTCAGCACTACAGCAATATGAAGCCAACAGTAAGCAAGCTAAGCATCAAGCCATCTCTCTGCATAATGGGCATATTTTCTCAAAAAAACAGCCGTACAAACAGTTTTGATAATATCTGCTCAGCACTGCTTCTGCAATTTCTATCTTTATTTCTAAGGCTTATATTCTACAAACCACTGTAGCAAAATGCTCTATTTTCATTCAAATGTGAGTTCTTTGTTGCACAGTCCATGGACAAATTTCTCCACCGGAAACACTGCATATTGGACACCTTCTCCACCTGCAGGAATTATACCAGCATGAATGCAATTTCTGAGAATAATTCTAATTCACAGAGAAGGAGATCCACTTTGATTGTTATAGAGCATTTCCCCTCATGTGCCTAAAGGTTGCAGAACTGATCAAAAGTGCTAGTGAGAGTACTACGCTGTGAGAGAGAGTGCCAGAGAGCACTACTCTGGCACTGCAAATATTGTTTGACATGCTATACATTGGAATTTGATTTCAAATCTCCACTTGCTGACAGCTAGATTTTTGTATCCTCACTGAAGACAGAGACTTTAGGTACAAGCTGCTTCAATGACAACTATCAAACAATTTACAAATGCACTTAGAAACCTTTTAGTCTTAAGCAGGTTCACTGACTGGGTCAGGAGAATGAAAAGAACTGCTGCATTGGCTCAAAGATCCAACAACTAGCTCGCTACCCTGTCTCTTCCAGTGCTCAAAGCTATCAACGAACAGAGCTGGGAAAACATATATTTTCCTAGAACACTTTCACAGCCTCCAAGAATCATGTTTCTGTGCACATAAGCTGCACTTGTTTTTTTGAAGTTGACACTTCATTTTTAAAAAGGCTGTCTCAGTAGGAAAACCTGTGCGTCAGAGGTTGATACACAGTAAAATTCAATTACAGCCAAGGTAGAGATAGCAAAAATTAGTCCATCGTTATCAGCTGTTTATCATAGAATATTTTTCAATCTAAATTCTCAGCTCAGGAGAGAATTTCTGAACTATACTGAAGCATTTTGTCTAATTTTCTCTTTCACTCAAGAAAATAAGAGAAATATGGTTTGGTTGCCATAGATTGTCTACCAAACTTGCACATTTTGTCTTTGCTCAGAACAGTTAAGGGAATACAGCAGACAGAAAGGAGCCTGACAGACAAGCAATCTTTTTAATATCAACTGTTCAGCAAAGGACATCTGTTAGATGCCAAGTTTTAATCTGCAGGGACATCTTCAACTAGATCAGGTTGCTCAGAACCCCATCCAGCCTGACCTGGAATGTTTCCAAGGATGGTACATCTACATCTCTAGGCAACCTGCCCCAGTGTTTCACCACCCTCAAAAAAAATTTCTTCCTTATATCTAGTCTAAATCTACCCTCCTTGAGTTTAAAACTATTACCTCTTGTGCTATCACTACAGGGCCTATTAAATCTCTGTTCCCATCTTCCTTGTAAGCTTGCTTTAGTTATTGGAAGACCACAGTCAGGTCTCCCCAGAGCCTTCTCTTCTCCAGGCTGAATAATCCCAACTTTCTCAGCCTTTCCTCATAGGAGAGGTGCTCCATCTTTCTGATCATTTTTGTGGATGCTCTCCAACAGGTCCATGTGTTTCCTGTACTTGGCGCCCCAGAGCTGAACACAGTACTCCAGGTAGGGTCTCATCAGAGCAGAGTAGAAAGGCAGAATCACCTACCTTGACCTACTGATCATGCTTCTCTTAATGCAGCCTAGGATATGTATGGTTGAACTTATGGGCTGTGAGCTTATGTTGCTGGGTACATGTCCAGCTTTTAATCCACTAGTACCCCCAAGTCTTTCTCTTCAGGGCTGCCCTCAGGATTTAATTGGACGAATTTTGCAAGGAAGTACCAAAATAGGACAAGACAGTTTAAAGGACTGCAAACTGAAGTAGCAATAATTTCAAATGTTACAAGGCTTTTAGCAAAATCTGTGATAGCAACAATGCAGTTGGGACCTGGCGCCAAGCTCTCCTGCAGATAGATCCCTCATCACCTAGCACTGATGAGCAAAACCCGCTGGACAGCTCAGCAACAAATACAGCCACCTTGAACCACTGCTGTGACGTAAAGCAGCCAGAGCAGCTTCTGCACCTGAATCATGATTCCTCTTCAGAACTGCCTATCATTAAAAAGAAACAGAAAAAATGTCCCTGGTTTTAATTTTCACTCTGCAAATAAAAAGCCAAAATCCAAATATGATGAGTACCAAATTGCCAGCACAGAACAGCAACTTTTCATAGCTATCTTTTTTTTTTTTTGCCCCCATATATTTCTATTTAAGTCATAAAATCCCTTGGGCATTTCCTCATTTTTGTTCTCGTCCTTCTTGC
This sequence comes from Psittacus erithacus, assembly GCA_009867235.2. Lineage (NCBI taxonomy): Eukaryota > Metazoa > Chordata > Aves > Psittaciformes > Psittacidae > Psittacus > Psittacus erithacus. Next base: position 14,471 of record WYDI02011709.1, read on the forward strand.
ACCTACACTAAAAAGGGTCAGGAAGTCAGTACTCACTGTGAAGAAGCTGCAGGTGTTTCTGAAAGTTTCATGCTACTCTCAGCCATCTCAATGGCCAGTTTTATCTCCATCTTTTTGTACAACGACACAATGCTGGATTTGGGCTGGTGTTCCCGAATTAAGATTTTTTTCAAATACTTATCGTCAATCTTCTTAAATCTGCAAAAGAGATAGAAATTAAGATCAAAGTGTAAAAAAATGAAATGTGGGGTTTTTTTATTTTTGAGGTACAAGCTGACCTTCATTTGTACGCACACTTATATAATTCAGTGGTGGAAACTGAATCCAAATTGGAGGCACCTGTGGACTCCTGAAGGCCTAGTGAGTGGAGACCTTTAGAGGGACATTTGGCATATTCTGCTGGTCCACAGAGATTGCAAAGCCCACCAGACAAAAGAAGAGAAACAAGCTGCAATCAGAGCAAAAAGAGGCTGGGTGCGTGTTTGCATGTAACACCACCACATTTTTTGGAAAAGAATACGGCCAGTCTCCCTGCTTTTGTGCAAATGTTGTATTCTAGTAGGGCATAACAGCAGCAGCTGCTCTTACAGTAATCCTGGCCTATTCAGCCAGCCACCAATGAGGCTTTAAATGGCCCAGCAGTTACAGTAGTGTGGGTCCATTATGTTGCGGATAATTTTGTATGCTGACAATTAGAGCAGAGAAAATACATTTCTTTGAATAACAGAGAGATTGAATGTGCCACAAAATACTATGTGCTTGCATGCTGCAGATTGTAAAATATCACTAATATGTGGAAAATTTGAATGTGAATGTGTTGTGTGTAGCTCTGGAACAGGTATGTGCTTTCAGGCAGGCATTTAGTAGAACAGCAGCTGATCATCTTATATGTTTCTTTCAAAGCTACAGTTTGCCACAGCAAGGTAATGTGTCCACGATGCTAGGAAAAGCACTAGGGAGTTTATGTATTTTTTCTTAACAAAGGCTAGGTTTTATACATAATAGCAGAGATAGGTACACAAATGTTTCTGTTGGGATTTCTGTTCTTTTTCATGTTTTTCTATGTTACAGAAAGCATCCTGGAGTGTCATCACTTAAGTAATTAATTCTGATATGCATATGCTAACCCTCTTTAAAATTAGTAGAAACATCTAGGGAATTATCTTTTAATACAATATTCTTCCATTAAATGCCTTCACACACACTGTGTTTTTTGAATCTGTCTCTGAACTGAAATTTTATTTTTATGGCTAGTTTAGACAAAATACTCTCTTCATAGCTGTTGGGTAGGTGTGAGATAAGGGGATAACATTTTCTCACAGATGTGAGTAAATGCAGCTGTTCCGGTGGAATTACTGTTCCGACTGGGATTTGTTTATCTTATTGACTGCACAGGCAGTGGTGTGATCCTAGCAGATGTCCTAAAGTTCAACCTGTACTGTGAGAGACGAAAGGACATTTTAGCTTCTGAGTCCAGGTATGTGCCCTAACAGATTACATCTTTACTCCTCACTGGGACAAGAACCACATGCAAACCAGCCACCTTCTTCCCACTCTTAATTCTTGACTTCCATAGGGAGAAACCCGGTCATGAAAGGAGTCCCAGCAGACCCCTCTGCTGATTACTGGGGTCCAGTGCTGAAAAGTGAGACAGAGGAATCCAGCACAGGCATAACTAGGATAAGTAGGGACAACTTTTAGCCTACAACATCATAATAAGATGTTTGTGGGAAAGGAAGATTAGCGTCTCCCCACACTTCCATTCGCATGCTACAGTGATGGCCAACATGTTCACAGTGTTTCCTTAAGGAAAAGGTAAAGGGAGCAGCGACTCAGAATGGCAGGCCCATCACTTCTGGACAGTGCCTGGAAGAGCCACAAATCTTTACAAAATCACTTCATCCTGTTTGCAGAAAATACAAGGCAGGTCCTGTGTTTCTGAGTTAAAACTAGCTTGAGAGTATCTGCTTACGCTACTGGATATCTAAATGCAATCATTCCTTCCAGTACTTATTTTAAGTATTACTGAATGTGAAGACTTGTAAGGACAGGTAACTATTATTGAATCTGTACTCACTAAGACAGGACTATATTTGCTGTAGAAGCTTACAGCAAAAGTCAATAAAGGACTGACACCTTACGTAGCTTCTGTTCTAAATCCAGACCTAAAGGAGCACTGCCATGGATCTAAGATTTGTGCCAAAGCTATGTGCACAGGCTGAGGTGTGCAGCATGAGTTCCCATGGTATGTTTTTCTTTCAGAAGACTTATTTTCTGCTTATTTGTGATGAAGTAATTTAGCAGACAATATATGAGCGCTGCAGTCCCAAGAGATAATGGTCATTCAGGAGTTCACTTTTTAAAAAGAGATATTGCATGTGTCCCCAGTATTTTCATGCTATTTTAGCTTTATGGAGCACAAGATTGATTTCCTATTCTATACACTTATTGTATTTTATATGATAGACATGCTATTTTATTATAGTAGGCTGCAATAAGAGATGCTTACTTATCTCTCAGCTGATAATGACTCCAGTGTCCACATATGTCTTCAATACCAGCCTTCAAATGATCCATCAACTAGAGAAACAAACATGGAAAAATTTTAAGTGGCCATTATGGTAAAATTTTGAGATATTTTTTTTACAGGAGGGTATGAGTTAATTCTGAAAGCATCGACGTTTCTCTAGAAATCAAGGCAAAGATACCACTGTGGCAGCTCCTATGCTTGGCTGCAGGTGTGATATTTTGATGGAGGCAAGTCTGTCAGTCTGCTATTATCTCACCATCACCCAGCAACATATAGGCCCAAATAAAGAAAGATGATACTGGGCATCCAAATTGCCTGGTCCTCTGTGTTTACTGAGACCAAAACCTAAATTCTTGGTTCTGTCAATCCAGTTTCCCTTCTGCATGTGTGATCTCTCTGAGAGGGGCACAGGGTCAGGTACCCTACACCTTATCTTTTGCCTAGACTGACAAGTCCTCTGAGGCTTTTGGAAATTGTCATGAGACTCATAAGTTCACCACAGGTAACCAGCAGGATTTTCAGTCATCTTTTGTGTGCTTTTATCATTACAGAAACAGACAGAAATATGGTGAATGCCTACATACATATTGTTACAAGAGGTGCTTTTAAACCTAAATTCATTTTAAGGTTAAGCGTAAGGGTTGAAATAATAAGAATTAAATGTACTTCAAATTCAAATCAGTTGAGATGCCCTAACTCTAATGTCTCTGCATGTGCTTAATTTTAAGGCACAGTGTGTCTGTTAATTTCAAATATATTCCCTATTATGAAAATGAAAGCATGTACATATATTTTGTGTACTGTTGTTAAGTCAGTTTAAGCAGCTTTCTGTAATTTTTTATAATGTTAATTAGGGAGCTAAAGTAAATGTTTGAGAGGGGAAAAGACCATTACTTAGAATAACTTAGAATAACAGACAAATGGTTTAACTCATTTTAGTTCAATAAAACTTGATTAAAGACTTTTAAGGGGTCAATGTGTACCTAGAAACAGTCAAAAGATGGCAACAAGGTGTTTGACAAATCTAGCTGGGAAGGATGATGAGTGCATTTTGTAAATGTGGCCTTTATGTTTCTGTCATGGTCACAAGTGTCAAGAAGTAAGGGTCCTGCAACACTATGACACTTGTGGTATAATATTATAATGACAGTTAATCTGAATATGAATGAAATATAGTTTAGAAAATTGTGCTTAGGGTTTCCTCCAAATATTGTTAAAAGCATTCAGTCTCTGAATTCATTGAATGCCAGTGCTACCAAATGCCTCCATCTGTCCAGCTCTTTTCAAGTACCCTTTCTCTTCTTTTTAGGATACCAGCTACTGATATAAAAGACTTACTCGCACATGAATCTCTTCACTGATAGACTCCTTTTTGTTGGTCTTTTTTACATCTAGATACCTGACCAATGGTCCAATCGTGACTCCCTGCATTTGGAAAAATGAAACAATGAGTTGAAATGTTAATTACTTTTTAGGAAAAAAAAAAAAACAGAATGAAAGCAAAAATATTTCATTTTAATCAATTAAGAAAGCTGTGTATTAGACATATTCATTGTATGGAGTGCTGCAAAAGAGTTTTAAAACTTAAAAACTTAAAAAAAAATTATGCACCAGTGTTTTTGTAATCAAGACTGTATTTACTGACATGTTTTAACTCCTTGCCAACCTTCAAAACAGCACTCACTTGAAAGAAAACATTGTGAGGTTCTTACAATCTTGAAATCTTACTTTAGCATGTTCAGAATTAAATACTTTGGGCGGGGTTTTCTAACTTCGAAATTATTTTCAGCTCTTTCCAATTCTTTACTGCACTGCTACTGAACAGCATTTTGAAAGGGGAAACAGAAACTAAAATTTTTTTTTCTGAAACATTCTGGTGGAACCTAAGTGCCTAACCACAGGTGCATAATGCCCCATTGGCACCCTACACTATCTGTGATTTTGGTACAGGAAAATGCAGAACATGGGATGCAAAACTTCCAGAAGATCCAGTTCTTCCAGATACAGCAATGTAAGCCAAATGGAACAGCCCAAACATCTGAAGTAGCCAGCAATTCTTAGAAATCTGAATTATTCACTTCATTTTTCTCTAATATTCTTTTACAAAAGCTTTTTAAATGTTCTTATTTGGTCACGAAGATGAATGAAGATAAAAGTAAAAAATTCAAAATCCTACATAGAACAAACATATCGTTTTCTGTTCAGTTTGAGGTACACTGCTAATAGAGAATGATTCTGTGCTGAAATGTAAAGTTAAAATGCTTCTTTATTGGGAAGCATTAGGAAACACATCTGGACTGAACATAACAGATTTTGAACACAAAATGCTCCTTTCCTTGAATATTTTAAAAGACACAGGTTTTCAATGCCAACTTTCTGAAAAAGTTATTTAGTAATAACTAGAAAACCCTGAAAGGGTAATTATAAGTTGCCATTCTAAATCTGCCCATAAAATACAATAGCTTGTCCTAATTTAAGGGGAAATTCAATACAATCTTCACTATGAAGCTTTCAGTCACCTTTATTACATGAAAGCAATCCATTAATAAATACACTTACTTGGATGAACACAGTGAAATATATAACTACAAGAGTAGCGGTAATGAACAACTTTTTTCTTGGAAAGAGATTCAGTGGAAGTAAGAATGCAAGGGAAAAGCTGCTGGCTCCTCTAAGGCCACTGTAGGAAATAATGAGTTGGTCTTTGAAGGTGAAGGGATATGTTCGGAACTTGTTGCAGATGTAGAAGAGAGCAAATACACCTAGGAAGGGTAAAAAAACCCAAAACTATTATTAACCAAGGTGAAAAGGAAAATACTTAAAGCAAAACAACATCTTGGCTCACACAGTTATTGGCGGTCTTTTCACTTTTGGCTTCTTGTGTCTTCTCTTTGCCCAACTGCTTAATCTGGTTTGAGTTAAAATACCTCCTAGAAAAGACCATGGTTACTATCTGATTTGGGATTTAAATTCATTTTTGCAGTTTAAAAGTGAGATTAGGGGAAAATATTTACTTTCTATATTTGCGATGCACACTTCTTTTCTGAAGTGTTCTTGAGACAAGGCAATCCACTGTGTAAGAGCTTTTTCTGTGCCTTCCCTTGCAGTTTTTTCTGCTTTCTGCACAGTGTCTGTCCAAAGTGTTTGAACAGTGCTTTACCAACAAGTCCTGTGGACAGGTTCACTGAAAGGCAAAGAGTAATAGCATTTTAATTTTTAATCCTCTATCTTATTGTGTCTCTAATTCTGTGTTTATTTCTTAAATTTAATTTTGCTTGTAATGAAAGTTAAATTAACCAGAGGGCCTGTGGCTGTGTAACGACTGCAGTTTTTCTTTCTAGAGCACGTTTAGCAATCTGCTTGGTTTAATCTTCACCTTCCATTAGAAACATGTATCCTGTCTTGTGTGGAAACTGTTAAATTACTGAAGTAAAAGCTGACAAATGCTAATAATTACTGGTATTATTTTACGCAGCTGTCACTAATAAACTCAGTGCACTATCATAGGTAAGGCCAGTAGCAGTATCCTGTTATGCAGGTTGCTGGATACTGCTTTGTATAAGACCTTTTTTCGACTACTTATAGCTATTTTAGAGATCAGCTACTCAAATTGAAACTACATATGTAAAGTATCATCCCCAGGCCAATTCTCTCTACTTTACTCGAGCTTCAGGCGAATTGATGTAATCATTTTAGCAAACAAATTTAGCAGAAAATATTTCAGCTATCCTCTGAAAAGCTCTAGCACTCCTCTTGGTGTTTGAGAGAAGGATGGACATGCAGTAGCAAAATAGTTTTTGCATCAGGAGAGCACTTTTTCTGTCTTGGTTGGATGGATATTCCAATATGGACTCTGAAAGTAAGCCTTTAAAAACTTAAGAGGCCATGCTTGGTCCAGGATTAACAAGAAAATACTTAACTATTTTCTTTTTGCTGTCAGCCCACAGGAATTATATTGCCTTTACCACTGAGAACTTGTGGTATCCCTATGCAATAGAGCTGACCAGATGCATGTACTTGAGCCTTCACAGGTTTTCTCTTTCTTCTCTCTTGCATTAAATGCCCTCCTACAGGGCTCCCACACTTAAAAGTCAAAGGTCTTGAAATGCGCATGGGTTTTGAACCAATGTCTTCTTTCTGCTCTGGTATTTTTTTTGTCTGAAGGGATAAATCACCTGAGGGATTCAAGCAAGAGCACCTTAATCTCAGGTGTTTGATGCCAACACTTAGCTGGTCCCAAATGTTAGGCTCAGAGTACTGTAGGCTGGTAAGGACCTTTGAAGGTCATCTAGTCCAAGTCCTTACTCAAAGCGGAGCTAATCAGATCAGGTTGCTCAAAGCTTCAGTCAAGTCTTGAATGCTTTTAAAAATAGAGAGCTGGGCCACTGTTGCAATACTGGATCAGCCTCATGTTAAGAAGTTGGTTCCTGCTGTCTAATCTGAATTTCCTTGTTCCAGCTTGTGTCTGTTCCCTCTTGTCCAGTTGCTGAGCACCTCTGAGAAGTGTCTGGCTCCATCTCCTCTCCCTCTTCTGACTGTGCAGTTGTAGAATGTAATGTCTCTCACGTGCCATATCTTCCTCAGGCTGCATAGACTCAGCACTCTCAGGCTCTCCTTGTACGTCTAGTGCTCCAGCATCTGACTAGGTTGGTGGCCTCTATTGAACTTGATCCAGAACCTCTGTGTCCTTCTGGAGAGACTGCTCTGGAAATACACATTTCCACCAGCGCTGAAGAGGGGAAGAAACACTTTGCTGGACCTGCTGGCTACACACTTGCTATTGTAGCCCAGAACACTGTTTGTCGTCTTTGTCACAGGGACATAATTCTGGCTTGCGTTCAATCTGTTATCTACCAGGCCAGGTCCTTTTCTGTAGAGCTGCTCACTAGACTCCAAGCCTACATTGGTGCATGAAGTTATCCCAAGCCATATGTAAGTCCTTGTAAGTGCTCTTCTTGAACATAGTGAGCTTTCTGTCAGCCTGCCCAGGACCCTTTGAATGGAAACCATCCAGAATATTGACTGCTCCTTGCAGTTTAGTGCCAGCCACCAACTTTCATAGTGTGCACTCCATTCCATTATCCAGGTCATTAATGAAGACGTTAAAACATTGGTCTCTGTAGTGAGCACTGAGGGATGTGACTAGTGAGCAGCTAGACCAGTATTTTGAGCTCAGATAATTAACCACATTATCAACCCCTTCAACCGGCAAAAGTCTCCTTTTTGAAGTCCAGGGCTGTAATTCTGCTGTTTGTTGGCTTGATCACTCCTCTCAGGATCTTAGCATCCACAGTCTCATAGTCACTGCGGCTAAGGCTGCCCTCAGTCTTCAGCTATTTCTTCCTTCTTTGTGCATGGTAGGGAAGACAAAGCATATCCTTCAGCTAATTCATCAACTACTTTCCAGCAAATATCATTTGCCTTTTCCTTTCAGATCTTTTTGCCTTCCCCTTCAGCGTATAGTTGGCCCTGACAAGTCACCTGCAGGTCTTATTCCTCCTCAGTACTGTAGCAGATGTTGCAGGACCAATGCCCAGAGCTAAAGCCTGTATGCAAAGGAAATATAGACAAGCCCTGAAGGCTGGAGGAGGTGGTGGCAGGTAACCAATATAGATTTCTGCCCTGCAGGATGCCTCAGACGGGCCCCCTTTGATTATAAATGAAACAGGGGGGAACTAACTTACTAGCTTAGTTACCCAAGGTAGATGCCTAAATGTTAGAATATATCCTCCAAGGCCACCTGATGGAATATTTTTATTTCTCATTCTCTTTAAAAATATAAATTGCTCTGAAAAAAACTACCAGCCAAAAAAAAAAGCGCAACCAAACCAAAACAATCAAAAAACACTCAACCCAAAACCAAAAAGAAAACCACAAAAACCCCACCCAAAACTATTAAGATGGCCAGTTCAGGCACTCAGAAGTTAAAAAATGTCAGAAATAAGGTTGCCTGCACAATTGTTTTTTTTGCCTTCTCATGTGTACTACTTCCAAAACATCTTTACATCTTTCATTACAAAAGCATTGTTCACTCTTATTTTTAATTAAAGTGACAAATGACAGTGGCTGAGTAAAGGATGTTCTAATTCATCACTTCTCCAAGTGTATATGTGTTTGTTTCCTCTTGCACCATCTGTAACTTAACATGATGCACAATAAAGTCTTCAGGTTCAAAAAGGATGGCATAATTCATAGGCAACGCATCTGAAACAGACCTCTGTTTGTTTGGGTTTCCCCATATTCCCCTATTTTTCATGTGTAGATTTGTAAAATTAACTTCTCAGTAACATAAGCCTAGTAAGTTTGTTTTTAAACTGGTTTTGCTAGTCTGCACAGACTTTTCTAACACACCTTTGCACCAAAGGGTTTTCCCTCAGAGGTGCACAGAAGGTTGCCTGCAAAAGCTGACTTACTCAGTGTCCTCCAAATGAGGCAGAAGAGCAGGGTGAAGCAAATGAAAGCCCAGTTCCACTCATGATTTTTCCCTACTGTAGACACTCCCATGAACACAAAAATCAGGGTCTCGCTGACACTGCTCAGCATCTTCATGAAATATTTTATTGTAGTATAGGAATTCTGGGAAACGTTCTCCTCCACATATTTTTTCATTGTCACTGCACATGATGTCATCCTGTACCAGGGAAAAGATCAAGATCAGCTACAACCTGACTTTTTCTTTCATTTAAGAACAGCCTCAGATTTCATTATCTGCACACTTCATCACCAGTCCCTGACCTTCCTAATATCAAGAAGCTTTTTATTTCTACAGTAACGTTAGCTATTTCATTAGATAGAAGAGCATCTTCATTCAACTTTATGAATGCATTTTGCATGCAGGAAAAAGGAAGCAAACCAGTCAGCCTTCCAGACAAGGAAGTGAGGGTATCACATTCCAGTTCAAAGTCCATTATATCTTGAATGCTTAATACACAAGCCACCAAGCACCAAATATTTGAGTCTCAAACAAAGGGCAAGTCAATTTTGTACTAGCCTATGGTTAGAGGAATATAACCAGCCTCACGGTGATCTTTCTCTTTGAGGTGGTTGGTAAGACATGGTAATAGCCCTATGCTCCCAGCAGCTCCCTGCCAGCTAGCTGGCAGGTCAGCTGGGCTAGGATAAGCTTCAGTGACTCAGCCCACAGCAGCCCACTGTGTACAGCAAGGCAAAATTCAGTTACTCTTTAGATGTGTCCTTCCCCTCTCTTATTTATTCAGGGTGTGGGGAATGTCCTAAGCATAAGTATATTTTTCACCTCTTCACTGTTAATTAAGCCTAGAGTCTGCTTCAGAGGCATCAGCAGCCATCTGACACAATTGCTAGCGTTAATCACCTAGTGCAGTATTTTTGGGCAGCCCTACTAAAGAAGGTTTCCTCTTGCCCCCTTTATTTTCCATAGTCATAGGTAATAAATAGATTGAGAGCTATGCTAGTAACATAGTCCATCATCTATCTAGTTTCTACTGATAGTATTTTAGCCTCTGGGGGCTTCTTCTGATGATATTTTCCCAAACTTGTGAATTCAGAGAATGCTGACTGTTCATTAAATAACCCTTCATCTAGCTTCTGCTCATTTAATTTCCACTGAAGAAATCTCAAGGGTATTTTCGTGAAGTTGAGACATTTAGCAGGTCCAAGGACACTAAGACAAGGCCATTAGGAATTAATGTTTAATACTGTTGACTTTCAGAGGCACATGCATAATAGACTTTCATGAGCCAAGTGAAAAATTAATGATTTCCTCAATAATTCAGAAGGGCCACAATAAGTTCCCATCCCTGAAACAAGCAATAATTTCCTTAATGAAGCAATAAGAATAATAAATCCCAATGGTATTAACATTCCTTTATTACTAATAATTTCAGCACTCTAATGAAAATATGAAACAAAAGAAATAAAGACCTATGTAGCCTAGTGTAATGAATAGGCAGGGAAGCAGTACTTTGGGCAGTGCAGGTAGGAAAGGGTCCATATGGTACGAGTGTTCACTACATGGTAGGTCTAACCCTGCTAAATTGAAGTTGTTAGTTATCTCAATCACAGCAAATGTGTTCGATAGGCAAAACACAGTACAAGAGTCATCTGCTTTGTCTAATTGCTCAGGAAAACATATATCTTGTCTAACTACTTATTTAATATGGTCAAATATTCAAATATTGCTTCCTAGGCCCATCCTGCAAAGGTTGTTTTTACAAAGCCAGTTCTACTCTGAAGCTGAACAAATTGGGGTTGTTCATTCTGGAGAAGTCTCTGAGGAGACCTTATTGCAGCCTTTCAACACTTAAAGAGTGCTTATAAGAAAGATGGGGACAGATATTTTAATAGGCCCTGTAACAACAGGACAAAGGGTAATAGTTTTAAACTAAAAGATTTGAGTAGATTTAGACTAGATATAAGGAAGAAATCTTTTACAAAAAGGGTGGTGAAACACTGGAGCAGGTTGCCCAGAGAGGCTGTAGATGCCCCATCTGTGGAAACATTCAAGGTTGGGCTGGATGGGGCTCTGATCAACTTGATCTAGTTGAAGATGCCCCTGGTCACTGTCCCTGGACTAGACAACCTTCAAAGGTCCCTTTCAATCTGAAGTATTCTATGATTCTATGGTTTCATGAAATCGGGGTTTGACAAGGGAAGGTGAGTAAATGCACCTGCCTGGGCATCAGCAGCCACATGCTTGCATTTGTTAAGTTTAAACTGCTTCTTGTTCAATAAAGAGGACTCTTTTCTGGACCACCAGTGCCCACAAGACCTAGCATGCAAGCTCAGAGCCGACACAGGGCATTCAAGGCTGATGCCACCCAACAGCTGGGCACTGAGCCCACAGCAGCCACCAGCACCTGCTGGAGAATTTACTACTGTCAGGTTCCCATTTCTTTACCCTGCTGATGAGCTCTTTGTTTGAAATTTGTTATTCATTATTTGCTTGAAAGTCAGTATTCTGTTTGAAACTCACCTCCCAGCAGTTTTCTTGTAAAGTCTCTCACTTTAACCCCTATTCTTTCCTTTCTCTTCCAGCTCCTTTCCTGATGCTGCCCTCTTTCCTTCGGGCAGTACTCATCCTCTCTTCATTTATTATGGTCAATAGACCTTCCAGCTTTCTCACTGCAGTGGGCACATATGCCATCACTGCACTTTAAGGAAGCAGTCGCTAGCTCTGCAGCAGCATCAAGCTACCCTGGTCACATTAAACTATGATCACCAATATCCATATGCATGCATATGTACTTGATGCTCTTGGCAGTCTGGTTTCTCCCAGTGTCAGCTCCAATGCTGCTGTTCAAACGTAAAGTAATTCCAGTAAAGTCTGTTAGAGCTGATGTTCACAGCTGTATACAAAAGCAAAAACTTAGACATTCTTTATTTTGTTTGCATACTCATTACTTTTCATTTCTCTTGTAATCTGATGATGATGCGGCTCAGAAATAAATACAGATACGCTGACCTATTACCGAACGGTTCTCTCACCCTGCTGACCTTACCAGAGGTAGCAGCCAGATGGTGCCAGCACTAGTCACTTCACCCGCAGTTTGCAGGCTTTTTTTCCAATAGGCAAAAACCTAAAAAGTTTCGGAGCAGATATGCACTCCTCAATAGTACATTTATACTTATGCTGACTGTAGGCTTGCATTTCCTAGTTAGCACTGCATTTTACAGATCCTTTAGAAGCCTTCCACTGCAGATCTCTAGAACAGAGACTGAAAACGCCTGTATTGTACCAACCCTATGTAAACCACCTCCTCAAAGTAATAAAACTTCCCTCAAGAGGCCATCTGAAAAGCCATAAGAGATACTCACGCCAAAATGCCCGAGATGTAAAGGGTTTCAGCAGACAAGTATGCCAGGTAGCTGAACATGAAGACCAGCAGGGGTTCAATAGCAGAAACGTTGTGGGTGAATCGAGTCATGAACGCTGAAACAAATCCAAACACAATGCCAAACAGCATGCCACCCAGCCCCACCACGAAGAAGCGAGCGAAGCCAGCAAAGACATCGATGGATTCTATTTCTTCATACCTGTGCATCTGGATGAAGGCAATGAAGATGTTATATAAAACCTACAAGTGAAAATAAGGAGACAATAGTCAGGTATCTTTCTGAACCTGGCAGGCTTACTCACTTCATAGCTCTGTGTGTGTGTGCAACTGAAATTGCTTTAAACAGATAAGCAAAGTAACAGTTGAAATCTCAGCTGTTCTTAAGAAGCCCCAGAATTGAGGGTCTGCTAAGCATCTTGAAAAATAGCAAAAAACGGAAGGGTAGATGATTATGTAGCAAGAGTAAAACTCTGGGGGATCAAATGCAATTGAAGTAACCAAAAAATACTCTTTTGTTTGTTTTCTGAAAGTTAACTTTATAATTGGTCTTTGTAGCAGATGTCTAAAGGCCAGATGGGTACCTTATCAACCTCAGGCTGTAGCCTCCATGCTTTCTTTCTGATTCAGGATGGGGCAGGGCAGTGACTAAGAATTAGTAAGACACTTTTGATTTAAATCCCATTTAGATTGTCTGTATGATCCGTAGAGTGGACACACTTCATTAGATAGACTGGGGGATGTTAAATGTTTTTCAGTAGTATTTGAAGCATAAAAATCATGAATCACTGAGAATGGGAAAGGAAGCAGCAGAGGGAAGGGAAGCCAAGGCAAAGCAAGGGAAATGTGGTAGCCTCAGTTTCATATTGACTCTAGCTAGATAAATACAGCCTCTCTGTCCTCACAATACAGGAACTCAGTCTCAATTGCAAAGTGGGAATCAAAAGCTGTGGCACTTTAAATGGCCTAAAGACCCTTCACACATATATTTTGATTAGAAAGCTTGAAATGACAAAAATAAGAAGAATGTCAGATTAGAAGAATTAATTTCCTACATTGTATAATTTGGTCTGTAAAAGTAATTTAATTCAGATCAGATAAGTTTTTTATTATCAATAATTTCTTTTCTGCAGAAATTTGTGATGAAAAATCTTCAGTATATTCTGCTTTCATCCATCATCTAGAAACTAGTAGAAAGTTTCCACAGTAATAGGTGGTGTAGTAATAAAAAGGTCTTGGAGGTTGCTGACAGTTGGTTAATATTAAGTCCTGTCAGATCTGTTTACAGTGTGTAACACATGAAAGTCACCTTTCAGTTTCCAAGAGAATTCGGGGAATATTTAAAGACACCAGCTCTTCAAAGTTGTTGCACCAAAACATTAGTTCAAAAATGCAAAATAGACCAAATAATTTGCCTTATCTGTTTTCCTTTGGTCTTTCTTCTCCACATGGTTAATACCAGAAGGCTATTAAGAAGATTAAAGCAGATTTTGCAGGTAAAAGAGTCAAGCTCATCAGGATAATAATTATTCCCCAGGTACTATCTAATCTTAAATTGCTGCTGGGAACATATGACCTTGAGCTGTCACACATCCTGTTCTCATTGCTAATATTTCTGAGGAACAGACAAAGCACAACATAATGTTTCACATGAGAAAATATACGGAACTGCTTTTTCCTGATGGCTATGTAGAAAATAGGGCTCTTCAGCAACAGATAAGGAAAAGAGGGTTCATTTCTCTACAATAAGTACCCCTTATTGTAGTTACCATACAGGTTTTAATTACAAAGCCTGTTTTCTCTCTGTCCCCCCTTTCTTGCAGGCTTCAACCTTTTCCTAAGGCTTGCGATTCTTTAGAAAATATAGCAAGGCATGAATCTATGCTGACTTACGAGTAAAGCAAATTATCCTCAGGAGATTACTTAGTAATTTTTTCTCCCTTTTTCTGGTTCCTAAAATGTCTATATGATATAATTGATGGCATTAGAATGGAAATTATGAAAATATGACATAATTTTCATTTTTTGATAACTTTTTTTTTTTTAGTAAACTGTTCTGTATAACATCCTGAACTGCATCATACAGGTAAAGCTCCGTTTAGAATCATAGAATCATGGAATGGTTTGGGTTGGAAGAGACCTTCAATGGTCATCTAGTCCAATCCACCCTGCCATGAGCAGGGACATCTTCAGCTAGATCAGGTTACCCAGAACCACATCCAATCTGGACTTGAATGTCTCCAGGGATGGGGCATTACCACCTCTCTGGGCAACCTATGCCAGTGTTTTACCACCCTCAAAGCACAAAATTTGTTTCTCACATCCAGCCTGAATCTCCTCTCTTTTAGTTTGAAACCATCACCCATTGTCCTGTCACAACACACCCTGCTAAAAAGCCTCTCACCATCTTTCTTTGTACGCCCTGTTAAGTACTGAAAGGCTACAATTAGGTTTATCCAGAGCCTTCTCTTCTCCCAGATGAGAAGAAAAACGAGACTGTCTACATAGGAGAGCTGCTTCATCCCTCTGATAATTTTTGTGGCCCTTCTCTGAACACTCTCAAACAGGTCCATGTCTTTCCTGTACTGAGGACTCCAGAGCTGGACGCAGTATTCCAGGAGGGTTCTCACTAGAGCAGATTAGACACTGCAGTGTTTATGCCAGTAAATTGAGTACTATAATCTTTTACATGGTAGGAAAGCCTGAATCAGCTTAGGATGCCTTTGTTCACCCAGTGAAAGGATGTATTGATAGCTGGCCTCATTTAACAACTGTGAGAATGTCATGTTTTGGGTTTTTTGGAGGGAACATTACCATGTAGTGGTATACCACTGGGTGGCTGTTTGAGCTAGGGAGAGGAAGAGACAGGGTGACACTGTCACCTACAGGGGACGTCCCCAGGGACACGTCTCTGCTCCAGCTGTCTATATGATACATACATTGCACATACCATCCACATCAGAAGCTCTGGAAAAAAGATTTTAAAGTGGCTGTCTTAACCACTAACACAATTAGCCTTGATAACTCTTTCTTTCCATCCTGATAACTCTTCCTGACCACATGCATTTAGTTTTACTCTGAACAGAATGGGTCAGCTTCAACAACTAGAGCAGAGAATATCTCCATTCTCCTTCCTAGGATCCATACATCCCAGTGGTCAAAGCCTTCCTCAGAAACATCCGAGAGTAAATTCACATCTCCCCAAATAAAGAAATAAATTTTACTTGCATCTCCATCATGCAGTAGATTTCTTTAACTGCTCTGCTACTGCATACAAAGAAGAGAGGGCACCATTAGAAAAAACAAGTCACTGCCACTTCATTTTGACAACAGCATGAGGCATAAGTGTTCTCAGCATTTCTAAAATCAGGCCTCAGAGATGAAGTAGTAAGAGGAAATATTCTGTTTTCTCATGCACACAGGTGTTCAGCTCCTGTTGAGACAGAAATTGTCTGTGTATGTGTGACTGCAGAGCTTCCGATGCCTGAAACACTTCCCAGCAAAATCACATCCTGGAGCTGTGTTCAGGTTTGAATGAAATCTGCGCTGAATTTAACATCACTACTGTTTTGAACAAGGCTTTGAAACTCCACTAGTGTATGAAACATGCTAGGACCAGTCCTGTTGCTCTCTGCACTTTTCTGATGCTAACAGTCTGCTCAGAAGCAACTGGAACAGGAAGAAATTAACAGGACCTAGAGCCTTATTGTTCTACCCACAGACATGGCCCTACTGAGGAGAATAGCAACAGGTACAAATGGGTAAAAAAGGTAAATTATGTGCTTTTGTCCCAGTCCCTCACGTCAACTGCATAACTCCTAAGTCATGATTAGCATTCCACAGCCTGCAGTTTTGAAGAAAAATTTTACACCAGGATATTGAACTAAATATAGGAGAAGGAACTATTGTTGCCTCAAATAATACACAAGTTCAGAAATTTCATACTAGTTTTTCCTGCTGGGGAAAAAAAATATGTTCAAGGTGATAAGCAGACTGAAGAGAACCAGGGGTTATTTGTATTTAAACAATATTAAAAGTATGTATGGTTAACATATCTTGGTGATATTATCTTTTTAAACACATAAAATTAACTCAAAGGAAACTGTTAAGAGAGAAACAGGGAGGAACTGAGACACTCGAGATATACAGTTTTAAAGCCTTTAAAAAAGCAAGAGGGGTATCAGAGAGGAGAAATACACCTATTAGGCTCCATACAGGTGACAGTTACTTCAGTCTTCTCAAACATGAAACTAGGAAGAGATTCTGAAGTTATGAATGTCCTGAAAATGGATGAGATGTGGGTGATGCACAGATGCATCAGCAAGAGCTGACAAACTGATTGCGACACAGCTGCTGTGAGAAGAGCTCCAAAGATGTGGGGACGTGGGGTAAATGGAAGTCTCAGTGGTGTAGCCAGCATTCCTTGTGCACAGCCCTTTCATCTCTTTTGCTGACTTACCTAGTGTTGCTGAGAAATGCCTGCATACCACTGTTCTTAAAGGCTTTCTGTCACTACACATTTATGCTGTAGCAGGATGCTGACTGAAAGCTCATGTAAATACCAAGAGTTGGATCCACAATACCAAGAGTTAGATCCACATCATAAATAACAGCTGGGAACAAAGGGAAGGCAATGTAGAGAGCCAGTCAAAAAAAAGGATAAAACAAGCTTTTCCAGTGTGAGGAAGAGGTATTACTTTTTGAGGTCTGCATGTGAAGGAACCAAAAATACAAGTGTAAGCAATAGATGCATTGGGATTATTTTGTTGCAACTGTAACACACAAGCAGTTTGCATGTAAAGTTAAGTCACATTTATTCCTTAGCTCTACATCAGCCCTACATCTCTGATTCACCAAGAGGAAAGATTTATGATCAACAGGCTGTGGCTGCAAGAAATGACTTCATTCCTTTTCCTTTTTGCATTGCTCATAAGCTGCACTTCTCCCATGAAGCCTCTCAACAGTGAACTCTGTACAGATTTTAAAGTCCAAGTTGTGCTGTACCTCATGTATAACAGCATCTGAATAGTTTTTATGTGTCCTAGATTCCTGTGATTAAAATTCTGTAAAGATCTTATCTAGCAAAACTCCTTAACCTGCCGTTAACTTGCAGCACACAAGCAGTCCTGTTTGCTAGTTTCTGTGCAGTAAATTTCCTGCTTGAAATTTCTTCCTTGAAAAACATGCGTCTTCTAAGTGACTTTGTCACTTGTGGTTTGCAGGTAGAATTTGAGGTTGTTCCAAGTTTTAGCTAATACTTTTAGAAAAGTATTAGCAAAATGAGTTCTGTAAAAAACAGTTTTTCTTATTAAATAACCCAAAACACAACCAACCAATCAACCAACCTACCAAACCCAAACCAACCAACCAACCAAACAAAACCCCAATAAACAAAATCTCTCCTATTCCCAAAGCACTGTTTCTGGACACTTAAGACATCCAAGAAAGGTGAACATTTTTCAGATATCAGTTTTTTACTGATAGAAACATGGTTATGCAAGGTTATTAGTGGCTTTTGGAATTCCTGTCTAAGGTCTCTGAGGAATTTCCTAGGAGAAGCGGGAGGAAGGAATGCAGCACCCAGAGGTTGTTCACATCTGGTTTGGTTGGGGTTTTTTGCAGCATGATCTCTAAGGCATGTGACAAGGAAGGTCTCCAGTGTTTTTATCCCTGTTGCAGGAGGTTAAGCAGTAGAATGTCTTTAAGCAGTAGAATTTTCTACTTACCTGCTTGCACAATAACAAGAATTTTTTTTAGGTCTTACACTGATCCTACTGGCGAAATCAGCCTTAGCTTATCCATTCACCTAAGTGAATGCAAGAGCAAGATGCGGTCTATGCTTCCCTCTCCCAGTGGGTCTAACACAATACGCTTTTTAAAGAGTTAGTATAAGATGTAACCTTTGCATACATTAAAATTATGTATGTGTGATGGAATAGAGTATCCACAACATAAATAATGTATCTGGGATCTCCTTAGAGCTGCTGTTGTTCTTTGCCAAATAGCCCTACAAGCCCCAAGAGCCCAAAGAAGGGAAGGCAAGGACTAGAAAGAAACTCACCACAGTGATGCCATCATTTAGCAATGATTCTCCAAAGATCATCATATAAAGCTGCTCATTAACAGAGGCTTCTTCAAAAACTACCAGAGCTGCCACAGGATCCACAGCTGAAATCAGGCTGCCAAAGAGCAGGTTCTGCAGCAGGTCCAGGTCAGTCAGGCTGAAGGCTTCTATCTGGCAGATTCCATAGAGGGAGAGGCCAATTCCAAATGAGTTTAGCAGAGCTCCCAGCAAAGACCACCACAGGATGGACCCAAAGTTTTCAAAAAATGGGCGAGTTGGCATGAAATAACCCTCCTCTAGGATAATGGGTGGAAGAAGATACAAAAAATAAATACTTGAGTTCATCACTGGTGGAGATTTGTGATCTGAAGCAAAAATGATTGCTCCTACTAGTGCTCCGATGACAATCAGGATACAGCTTTCAGGCATGAGTCTTGGTAATCGGTGATAGAGGTGGAAACCTTGAATAAAACATTAGGGTATTACTCCAATATAAATTAACTTGATGTCAGACAGACGTTTTGCCTACCTTTGAATACTTTGTTGTCAGACAGCCAGGTGTTGTTCTTTAGATTATGAATGTAAAAGCAGGCAGTACCATCCCCTTCAAAATTAAACATTCCCAGACTTGTACTTCTAAAGCAGAGGAAGAGTTTGGCAATGAATCTCTTGACTACCTGCTCCCCAGCTCTCAATTTCCAAGCAAGTGTGACTGAGTCTAAGCTCTACTTCTAAGAATGCAGAAACTTCTTTGAAATTGTACTCCACAAACTGGAAAGAAAACATTCATCAAGAGTCCTTGCTGCCAAACTGCTACTGCCAAACCTCTGAGGCACAGTATTGCCCCTCCATCTCAAAGACACCCGTCTCTCTGGCTGCAGGTTCCAAGGCAGCTTCCCCCTCACTGCTGTGGAGGGTCACTGGTTGCAGAGGTCCTGGTGGGTTTGGGCTGACCAGAAGTCTGGAGAGGACCAAGGGAGCAGCCCAGATGTCATCATCTGCTGAGCTCCCTCCACTTCCAGCACTCCCCTGAAGCATTAAATGGACTCAATGCACAGACAAAGGGGCTGAGTATTCATGAACAATAACATATCCAAAGAAGCAGAAATCAAGCCACAGTAACACAAGGCATTGTACAAGATGACTAACCTTGTATTTCTGGGAAAACTGCTGTTCCTACATAGGGTAAAGAACCCCATTAGTGACTTTACTGAAAGAAAAACAGTGATTTCAGCTGAGCTGAAAGAGCTACCAGCAGCCATCAAATATCTGAGAAAATAATAATAAGGGATTTTTTTTTCCCTTACTAGAATAAAGGTTAAGTCTACACTATAGCAAATTAATCAGGCCAAAGAATTTTCAAAGCAGAAAGGTTCAGGCTGCATCCATGCAGCCAAATTCTCTTTGCTACCCCAGCAAGTAGTGGTCGCATCCAAACTGCCTGTGGGAACATATGCCGGCCCACAAGTCTGCCTGGGCACTGCCTGGGAGAAGGCTTGTCAACATGGGCCAAAGCTGAGAAGGAGCACACCAGCACTGATGTGGTATGGACAGTCACACACAGCTTCCTGACAGGGTGCTTGGTAGTTTACAAACATAGATGTAGCCAAGCTGTTTTACAGAAAAAGGGCCATACTTACCAATATAAATGTTGTGGGTATGAATCTCCTGCCCACCTTGATGTACTACTAGTGCAACTGCATTCGCATAATTCTTTCCATCTGACAAAAATACTGATACCAATATTAAGATAATGTCTAGCAAAGGCTCGTCTAGTTATTTTACCAGGAACTGTGTAACCATACTGCAAATGAGAGGTTCCTTTATCAGAAATTTGAGGAATTATTCAGAATTTACAAGAATGAGAAATCTATAAATCCAGTGGCTGTGTCTCCATGCCTGAGGTTAGGTCAACCTTCATTCTATAGCTCCAGAAGTTAATGCTATGAGTGCGCTTTTGTAACCCTCAAATTATCTATGTTAAACACTGAAGAAAAAGAAAAATATTTTTATAACATTTTAAATAATTTATTTAGGAGATTATTTGAAATACTGAAATGTATGGTAAGATCATAGCTCCACTCATCTACTTTTCTAATTAAAAACATCTTGTTCAAGTCTTCTGTCAGTTTTACAGGATAAGGGGATTGTTTTGTCTGTCAAGGTCTCAGAAATGTTTCCCACCCTGGAATCCTGAAATCTGGAAAGAAGATAATGCCTAAATAAAGCACTGAAAAGTTTAACAGTTTGTAAATCTTCCCTAGGTAGCCAGATTATTCAGACTCTTTCTATCAGATAGATTTTGAGTAAGCAGCTCCACATTTTCCAATGAAAATAATATTATTTGAAAACCCCTGGCTAAGGAACAGGTCTGCCTGGGAGGATGCTTGGAAGGCATCGCAAAGTTTTTCTGTAACATCTGTTTCTTGCTCAAAACAAGAAAATTATAATATGGCAAGTCCTGTGCTTTTATGGATGATGAATAAAGAAATTGATCAATACTCTCACTGCTAACACACTCTGCTGACACCATAACAGCAAATTTGATTTGTGAAAATTTTTATTATTATTTTAGCAGTGAAGAATTCATTTATAGGGACTGGATTAAGATCATCATTAAGATCATATTATAAAGCTGGCAAATAATGGTCAGTGGTAACAATTTTTTCAATTGTGAGACTATGACATGAGAAATGTGTATTTTCAGGCCACCTCCAGAAAATCATCAGTCCCACCTCCCAGCTTGTTCCATAGTAACATTTGAAAATCCCATGGGAGAGATCAAAAGGACAGGGAGATCACATGCGTGCAGCTCTTCACCTTAGCACTATCTTCTTCATTTATTTGATGTTGCTGCATTAATTCTGAATGGTCAAAATAATTTGAACCCGGTCATGCAAACATGTAAGACACATGGTGAGCCATTTTTCACTATGTTCATTGCAGTTCCTACCTCCCCATGAGTTGTCTTTCTTCATTCCGATACCTGCAGGGAGTTCTAAGAGAAGCTGGATGTATTGGTACGTACTGAAAAGGTGCTTACCCTACATCTCTAATGACCTACGCACACTTAGACTCTCAGTCTCTCTCCTCTGGTATTACTTTCTGAGCAACTGTAAATAGCAAACATGTAAAACAAAGACTCAAATGGAAAGGTTTCCTGTTATTTGCGTAATGGAAGAATTCTTCCCACTTTTCTCCCCCAAATTCAATTCACTTGAAGCATCAGCTGGTGTTACTGATTTCTTCAGCTGTGGCAGGTTGCAGATTCTGGTAACTTGTGATATTTAAAGATTAGAAAAAGGGATGGACAGCACTGTGTAGGGCAGCTCCATTGCTACTCACTAACATAGACAACCCAAGACACATAAGGGTTAGATGTCATATATTTACCTAAGTAAGCTGGAAGCACTCAGAGCTGGAATTTTGTCATTGCCATGGTAATGAACATACCTGCATTTTTGAGGGCAGAAGCTGTAAAAACAGTCACAGCTACCAAGTGCATGGAAGATACTTGGTTACATGGTATGTTTTTAACTTCTTGCTGAGGTAGAAGGACCCAAGATCCCATTTTCTACTTACCTATTTTTGCAAGAGAGGCAAGGAGGATCCAAAGAGTAACTTCATAGGGAATTTGCACATAGCCATAGTCCACTGTGAAAACATGGAGCCTCGTATCTTGTGAAGAGCCAACAATCTGATCAGGTTCATAGTGAGGCAAGAAACTGTTGCCCAGGTTAGGCTCATCCACATAAGCAGCAGCAGAACAGCATACCAGACTCAACAGCAAGAGCAACCAGTTCAAAAGCTTTGCATGTGGAAGTGCGGCAGAGCCCATGCCTGCGTCTGTAACTTTTATTACAGATACTGCGTACAGTGGGTGCATGAAGGTATGCAACACTCACTCCTGTTGCTTAGCGCTGCTCATATCCACGCCGCTTCTTCCTCAGGGCTGCTTCATTTGCCTTTTAGATGTTGTTTTAAAAGCCCTAATGTGCCTGTCCTGTTCCTTGTGTTACAGACAGACCTAGAGTTTGCATAGATACCGGTTCTGCAGGTTCCTTCAACCTAGATAAATCTCAGCTGCAGCATCACCCTGTTAAGGAATAAAAGCCTTTTCTAACTATATTATTTATCCAGCCACTCTGATTTCTTTTTCCCACTGTCAAAAAAAATCAGTTAGTAAGCACAGCACAAGTGAATAGCATCAGGTGGGTGAGATGGTGGCACCCTCTGCATGCAGGAAAGCCTGCTCCCTACTTTCCTCTCCTGCCCTCACTCCCTGTCTGCCTCCCCAGCGCTACTGGCACCTCAGATACCACCACCCCTGGCACTGCTCACTGGTCCTGTCCCACCAGGGAACAGAACTGCCTGGCGTGTAAACAAATGTGCTCTGCAGGGCTTACAGTAGGGACATCTGGTGGAGGACTGCGCAAATTGCCTTCTCGTTTAGAAACGTGTTCTCTCCCCTAAATTCATGAACGTAATTTAGCGCATAATAACAACAAAAAGAAGAAGGTCTGAATCACATCAATGCCTAAAACTATATCTTGAGTTGTCTTGTATTTGGCATTTGTTTTACTCATGTCAGCAAGGCATTTATTGGACAACGACATTATCCTTCCCCGACGACACAGTCACCCATACAGAACATTTCTTTAAAAGGTCAGCCTCTCCTCTCCTCCACAAAGACTACCATATTTAGCATTAGGTTAACAAGGTGTAAGAACATAGCAGCATTGATTAAAAGCTGCTTGTAGAAGAGCTGGGGTGTTTTTTTCAGTATACTGGTTCTGTTAACAGCAGTATTTCTTGAAGTCCTTTCCAACAAGAAATCTGGCAGATGGACTATTCAATTAGCATTATAAAACAATCATTGAAGGCCAAATGAAGTCTGCAGAACACCAAATCAGTGGCTCTCGTGCTCAGATTTTCTTAACGCTAACCACTGCATTTGACTTAGCTACAGACACCAAGATGCCTTGAAAGTGATATGAACCCTGGAGAGTTAGCAGCCAGAGGACTAGGAAGGAAAGACATCAAAGTCCCTGGAAGTCTACTGGCTGTGACAGCCAGGACTTTGATTTGCAACTGCAACACACCAATAATACCAACAGATTCATTGGGACTCATGAGTGACCAGCACCAGACAGGATCAGCAATATGCAGATGTCTGCAAGTATGAAAGGTTTCACAACTGATAGGAATGCTTTCTCTCATTGCAGGAATGATGGAGATGCCTGGGATCAGACCTGACACAGTGCTCCTTCTTTTCTCAACTCCTTTGGCATATCCAGTTGCAGCAGTCTCCCATGGCACTTTCTTGGTGCTCCCACAGGAGGAGGTGACTCATTTAAAGACTCTGGATTTGTCCCACTGGACTGCACAGGAAAATTAAACTGCAAGCTTTCTCCAGAGCTCCCTTTTTTAATAATTTTCCAGAAAATGAGTATAAAAATATTCCAGAAGAAATACAGTGCAAATAACAAAGCATTCACATGTATGACTCAACTTCACAGCAAAATATAATAAATATAATAAAAATAATACAGAAATAATTTATGAAAGACAGTTCACATTTACAGTTGTGTGCAGTGCCACTTAGCTTTACTGTGGAGCTGCAGCACTGTCACACTGCAGTCTTCTCACTGTTTTGGAGTGAGCTACTGCTGACAGCAGTTACAGTCTGCAGTGGTCAGTCAGTGTAGAAAAGGCCCTTTACAGTCATGCCACCATTCCTGAGCCTGCTGTCACCCACCTCCCTGTGAAATTTCTGCTATCGATATACCAGGCTGAATAACCTTAGGCAAAAGTCCTTTAGGCTCCAATTTCCCAACATCTTAGTAGTTTTCACTGGCAT
This sequence comes from Psittacus erithacus, assembly GCA_009867235.2. Lineage (NCBI taxonomy): Eukaryota > Metazoa > Chordata > Aves > Psittaciformes > Psittacidae > Psittacus > Psittacus erithacus. The sequence goes on from WYDI02011709.1 coordinate 38,737, forward strand.
GTGGTAACACATATATTTCCAGAACTTGTTTGGAGCAGCAGAAACAGAAGACTTCCAGGTAATGACCGGTAAAATCCGGAGAGCTTTCTTCACTACTGGATGCAAAGTCTCTGGCTCTTGGAAAGCCTGGAACTTTATTAATACCAGTTTGATCTTTTTGTCTTCCAAGGCACAGTTCACCGCTGCTTGCAGCTCAAAGATGCTTGGGCCACTGATGTAGGCTGGGCTCAAAATAATTATTACTCGTCTACTTTGTTTAATAGCTGTAACAACTTCATCTGTGTATGCTGGAGAAGAAATGGCAACAATCATTACTACATTCTGTACTGGGCTTCACACCTTATCAGTTCCTTTATTGATAGCTAAAACCCAGAAATAAGGAAACCGCAAATAATGGTGCTAAGCAATCACATAACCCCTATGCTACCAGAAGGGGCTGCTGTTCTTGTGCAGCCTGCAGAATTAACTTGCTGCTCAGGAGGCAGAGGACAGAGCTGACATGTAAACACACTTTGTTGCGATTTAAACAGGGTCTCAAGGAGCACTTGGACTTGTCTTTGCCTCCTAAGGGACAGGTACTGAGGGCTAATTACTGCAGCTAGCATTGACTAAAGTAGCTCAGGAAGTAATTACGGAAATATCTGTGGTCTTCTTTTCAGTGAATGGAGTCTGCTTGCAAAGAAATTCTTAGATGAGAAGCTTTATCTCAGCCTAGTAGCTCTCAGAGATCACACTTAAACATACATATGCCTGAGGCGCAGGAGCCAGACATGAAGATCAAAACAGCGTGAGTTTTGAGCTGAAATTCCAGTACCAAAATATACCATTTGCTGATCTGCTGCATAATGTTTTTTGGAAAGTGAAAAACAATTTTATAAAGAGCTGAAGATTTTTTATCATCCACAGGGCCCTTACCTCCTCCTGGAAGAATATCTCTTTCAAGAATGCATAACTTGTATCCATATTTATTTTCCAGCATATCTGGAAGAAGCTCCAGGGCAAACTTTTCTTCACTAATTAAAGTAGAATCACTTTCAGAAGAGTCCAGTTTTGCATAGGACACAAACGCATCGAATTCTTTGCCATCTAAAATAAATAAATAACACTATACATTAGCAAATCTGTCTGAAGCATTCAGCTTCTTTCTTAATGTTCAG
>WYDI02011712.1:1847-39720 GCA_009867235.2 Psittacus erithacus
TGGTAGCAGTAGTGATTTGTGTTATACCTTAGTTAATAGACTGTTCTTATCTCAACCTGTGGGAGCTGTATTCTTTCAATTCTCTTCCCCATCCCTCCGGGAGCCGAGGGAGGAGGTGGGGGGGGGCAGTGAGTGGGCTGTGTGGCAGGCCCTAAACCACAACAGATTCTTAAAGTAAAAGTTTTCCTAAGCATACCTTGAGGGCTATAGCTGGTGACCAAGAATGAAATTAAATGCAGATCATCTATCTCCTGTAGTAGTAACCATCTCTGTCTAGCACAGGACACATAGGACAGGCCTGCAGGAGTAAGACTAGATGCTTGTAAATGGAAAATAACCAGTTCTTCATGCACCTCTACTTCTTTAGGTTTTAGTTTAATTCACTTTCATAGCACCAGCATGCGGTTTTAACACTGCATTTCAAATTGCATGTGGTAGCAGATAGATGGACTTCCCGACTCATTGACCAAAATCTTGATGTGTTTGAAAGCAGCAATGTGCACCTGGCCCCAAAGAGTGGCTGAGAGGCAAAAGGCAATAGTAGGTTTGCAGGGCTACACAGGAGCTGGAGTTTTGGTCTGCCTGAGCTTCTGTGCAGCTGAACAGGATGACGGGTGGTGGTTGTGTCTGCTGCCTCACTGCCATCCAGCCTGAAATTCAACTATGCAGCAGTTTTCTTGCAGGATCAGCCGCATGGATGGCCACATGATCTGTTCTGGGCTGTGCTTGAACAGAAAGTACAGACTGTGATTTGTGTCTAGCCTGTTTTGTAACTGCGTGCAATTCAGCAGTTTTCCCCAAGCATGAGCTATAAATATCCCTAGAATATCACTTTAACCAGAGTTTCAACTATGAAAAGGACATGTTCTCAACATGTCCTAGGACCAAAAGACCCAAGTAGTGAACTTCTAAGCTGCATTGGCTGGCTGGCGTCCCAGTTGTCTCTCCTGTTGACCTCCCCTGCGCTCACCAACGGGTGCAAACCTCCCTGGAGCAGGTCGGGAGACTCAGAACACGTTATTCCTCAAAGAGGTGCTCAGCCAGTCACATGAAGGCCCCAGTGATTTACCTTGGCAAGGATCATGCCTACCCTTGTCAACATGCTAACCAAGGAGCCATGGAAGCAAACGGGTGAGAGGCACCTCATCCACCATCGCCAGCAAATGTGAATCTTTTCTTCGTGGTTATTCGGTAAAGGCTTGCTCATACCGCAACTGCCCCACTGAGAACTGGCCAGGCACGGAGCACGAGTGCCTCACATCGAGAAAGCCCAGCGCCTGGACGTCGGTGCCCTCGGCTCCCCAGGCGGGAGCTGTTCTTACGGCGGAGCAGACGAGAGCGCCAAGCTCCCGCGCTCGGGGTTTGCGTTACTGCAAGTGTTAACCCCGCAGGCCCTCATCGCCCTTCGCCACCCCGCGCCGGGAACGCGGTCCCGCCCCGCGCGCCTCGCGCGGCTCCCTGGGACGCGTAGTCCTGCGCTCGGCAGCGCGCGCGGCTTCCGCAGGCCTCGGCGCTTCCTGCTGCCGCCGCGGGATCGCAGGGCTGCCGGAGACGGAGCGGAGCGGAGCGAGGCGGTGTCGCCGCCGCAGGTAGAGCAGTCGCGTCTGGTTGTGTGGCGCCGGCCGGCAGCGCTCTCGGGCCCGGCCGCGGGGCGGGCGGCTCGGCGGGACCCTGGGGTCTCGGGCACGGAGGGCGCCAGGGAGACGGCGGGTACCGCTGCCTCGCCAGCTGTGGCCGGACCGCAGCTTGCTCTGGCCCGCTCGACCCCGTGCGCGGCGGCCGCCGAGCCGAGGCTGCCTCCCTCCGAGGCGCCCTCCTGCTGCCCAGGCGCTGGGTCTGCAGGGAGGAGGGGAGCGGCGTGGGCCGCAGAGCCTGGTGACGCCCTGCCTGGTGTGCTTGTAACGTGGGAGGCCGAACCGCGCACCGGTCTGATAGGCAGAAGCGGCGTGGCAGCTCCTCGGGTGACTCATAAATCGGGGAGTAACTTACGTGTGATTTAACGGGCCTGTGGACCCAACGACCTCAAAATGTAAATTCATACCTAAGGTGATAACTTTGCGTTCCTGCAAGTATTTTTTTACAGTCTCCAAAAAAAAAAAAATAAGTCTGTGTACAAACAGTAGTTGATTTGTCTCTTGAAGACAAATTAGTGCTCCATTTCTTAATTTTACTCAGATTCTGGCAGCAACCACGTACCCAGTGGTGCAGTCTGAGGCATGCAGAAGCTCAGCCGTGGTTCAGCTTGTATATTCAAGAGGCTTTTTCCCCAAAAAAGTTACTAACTTACATTGCGTGTTCAGTTTTAACCGTCTTCAGCCGCACAGTTGTAGGGATGTGTGGACAAGCTAACTAGTGGCATGCTGTCCCAGGCTCCTGCTTCTAGGGCAAGCATTCTTCAGTCCCTTCTGATGCAGGATGCACTACCTCAAAAGAGGAACCGAGGAACTCTGCTGCCCTGCGTTAAAGTTCTTGTCATTCAGTGTAGGCCCTGCTTATTTCTCACAATTTATATGCACACATCCTGCAGTTTGAGATTTATGCCTTGAGCTTTATTCATCCATTCACCTCAAAATTTAAAAGAATACCAGGTCACACCAAGTAGCCCTTTTAAAAATAGTTTTCCTTTTTTGAACTAAATGGATTCTTGTATTTAAACCACGAGTATGAGGTGGGTGTTTAGGAATAGTGACTTTAAATAAGAAATGAAACAATATGTGCCCACAGTTTAAATGATCATGTTTTATTCGTGTAATCTGATTGAGAGCAATCCTGTTAAGAAACACTGGAAAAGGCAAAACAAAGAAAATGACTGCTGTAGGTAAGCGTAAGAACAGCATTCAGTGGCAAAATCATTATAAAAATAATTTAAGACTGCACAGGTTGAAAAGTAACAACTTATAGATGACTAAGTTCTGTATTTATTTATTCTAAGGTGCATGACTTACAGATTAAAAGCTCTGGCTTTGTTTATAATGGCTGATCTGCATTGTCTCCTTCTACACAGGGAAATCATTACAAAACCACTGCTGTTTGTGCAGCAGCTTCAGCTCTAGTGACATGGGGAATAAATCTCTCCCAGAGGTTCAGCTGCTGTTTTTCCAGCACCATGTCCAATTGCAGAGGTAGCTATTGCTGCTTTGGTAGTGCTTCTCTCTGCCTTCCTCCCCCTGCCCTCAGGGAAGGTTCTCTGATAAATACCAGACCTACAAACCAGTAAAGCACAGTCTGTGCTTTGGGATGACTAGCATGATTGACTTGTTGAGCGCAGTTTTGTTTCTGCTGTGGGATAAGCCTGTTTGGTAGCCCTTTTGTGTGGCCTGTGGTGTGGCTCTGATTTGTCAAGGTGGGTGTCTCATCTTAAAGCATTGGCACGCGCATCTGTGGCTGAGCTGTAAGCCACCATTGTTTGATTCACAGTGCAAGCAAACTGTAATACAGTTTTGTCATCCAGTACAAAGACGACCAAATCACAGCACAACCACCAGGCTGGAATGAGTTTTCTAAATCTGCTGTGTCTTCACCCACCAATCTTCACTCCTTGAAGCTTTTCAGACTTTGTAACAGGAGACAGAGAGCTTGAGGGCAGTGAAGGCAGAAGCTCATAGGGGCAAGCTAGAGAAGATTAACGAAAGTCTAGCCTTGTTTCATATTTGCCATATAAAAACCATGTGGAGTGTAGCCTGGAGTGGGACTGGAAAAGATAACTTGTGTACCTCTAGGTAGTGCTTCATAGTTTACAACCAGCAACAGAAAACCTCCATTATTGAATTCTCATCTCTTTGTTCTCTTTTGCTGCCCTTCTGATACAGTACTTCAGATGTTTGTAGGAGAATTATTAAAAGGACAGGAGAGCATATTGAGCTTCAACAGAGCAATAGGTGTAATTGTATCCTACAAAGAAAAGGGAGAGCAGGATTTAAAGCCTATGCAGACTTTGGACCATTGAAAGATACCTTGACATTAATGATGTTTTGACTATGTAGCTGATTAGATATTAATGATGGTTAGGACTGTGTTGATAGCATATGATTGGAAAACATACCTTCTGTTTTAAGCCCTTACCCAGAAGAGAATCCCAAACTTTAGCATGCTAGCAGCTTTGACAGATTTTTTTGTATCTGGAAGAGGATTTAAAGTTTTCCCTATAGATGTAGCCATTCCTTGTTAGATGAAAGGAGTGAGGACAACTAAGTGTGCTTTAAGGCAGTGTACAGCAGTTCCTGAAAGATGCTTGTGTCAATGTTTCTCCAAATTTGTAGGGGTTTTGGTACTACAAAAGTATGTCAAGAATGTATTTCCTTTAGCACAGCTGTTGTGGAAGATGTATGTTTTTTTCCTAATAACTGTGCTGGGTAGAGCCAGGAAAATGTAGAGATATGTTTTCAACAGTGCTTACTGCTGACTTTCATGGGGGTAGCAGAGCCCCAGAGTATTGCCTCCATGGAGTCAAATGCTTGGAGGACTAAGTTGCATCAGTTACATGATACGTTAGGTGTTTCACAAGCAAAACCAAATGCTTTCCTCACCAAAGCTGAGTTGAAAAGAAAAAGAAATATAGGGGCAGAGAAAAAACTCACAGCGTTGTTCCCTCAGTAGCAATGCAGCATGCTGTAGGAGAAAACATAAAATTCCTTCCTTTGTTCCTACTTCATCAATAAGATTTTAGTTGAAGGAGAATGCAGTTAGCACTCTCTGATCTTAATCTCTGCTGTTACTAGAAAAAGCTGAGAGACCAGGATGCTCGTGCCATAGGGGGACAGAAAGCAAGTCTCTGCAGATGTAAAAAGAGAACTTGCAGAAGAGTAGAATGGTGACAAGCAAATAGCAGAAGATCTGGAGAGACAGGGATTTTTAGATAAGAATATAGCCTGCAACTATTGGGGAGAAAATCGCTATTTCTCATTCATTACCAAGTATGTTACAAAGCAAACCCAGTAACTGCAAGGATAATTATACACACAAACTTGTGTTTAAAAGGATGGAGGTAACAAAGTTGGAGTATTCGAAGACTGGAGCATTAAACTTAGCTAAGTTTAATGAAAATTAAAATTTCCTAGGTTATCTTAGTCGTCTTGGTACATACAAATTATTCTGTCCATTAGAAATGGTTATAAGAACATTATTTTTCTCAAGCTGGACATTTCTTAGAATGGGAAATGTTTTGTCAGAGCAGCAAAGTGATAGTGTTCAGTTCACTTTTGTGTGAGACTAATCTGCCTTATCTGCTGCTCAACAAACCCTAACTAGTCCTCTTGGACATTTTTGCAGTGCTTAGTACAAATCACAGCTAAGCTTTACGTAAAAGGCAATTTCACAATGTGTCTGCGGGGAAAGACTGAGAGATTAAACAGCAGGGACCAGCAATGCTTTTATAACTCAGCACTGCTGAAGACAAAGTGCCATGAATTCATGTCATTGACTCCAGGTACACTACAGTTGGCAGTCACCTCCTTCCCACTTGCAGGCAAATCCAGTTTGACAGCAGATGAGGCTAGTATCCTTTAAAAAGCTTGCTCAATTTCCAAGCAGCCATATGTTAATTCCCAGAGATCCATAGCAACTCTCTGACTGCTACAGTAGCCTCATGCTAACTCTAATCATGGTGTATCGTACAGTATGCAAACAGAATGAGGTTTGTCAAGTAACTTTGGTTTTTGACATGAATTCTTCATGTTTGACATCTCGGTCCTGATTGTAGGCTTTTAAGACCGTGTAGAGAGTACTGCATGTACTATCACAGGGGTTTTTTTTAAAGAAGCGCCTAGAATGAGGTGAAAATAGATAGATACCCTGCATAAAAAAAGTTAGGTAATTAGGTCACTAGGAAAGTAAGCAGCTGAGAAGAGGTTATTGTTATGAGTTAGGCAGTGAGTTCAGATAATACAACTGGCTCCATCCCATGTATTAAAAATTAATTTATTGAGAGTGCAGTCCAGCCAGAATGGGTGGAAATGAGATAAAAGAAAGGTTAATCAGGTTCATTCTGCTCTTCTGTTTATAGCTGTCTTTCAAGCTGTCCTGGCTCCAGCTGCAACATATATGATAGCTACATCTATTTGTAATCAGTTTGCTGGCCATAAGCTTCACTTGTGTGTTCTCAACAACAAGCACTTAAAAAATAAATTGTTATTGCTAATGGAGCTTTTAAGTAGACCATAAGAGTCTGTAAGCAGCAACTGTGTAAGCTTCAAATCATACTGTCAAGCCAAAATTAGTGTATGCCATGTTTAAGAATGATTTATTTTTTTTCCTTTATGGAATATTATAAAATGTCTGGGTTCTTTGTAGACTTGATGCAGGGAAAGTCAAACTGGTGATCGATGTTGCCTGCATTTGCCAGATTGATTTGTAAAGCACAAATACATTATTTACAACAGGTTTTAGGGAAGGGATGTATTAAAAGCAGTATCTTAAATTAGCATTTGATGTCTGCTTAGTTTGTGCCATAAACCAGGGGCTGTGAAAGGACAGGATCTCAGTACCACAGTCTTTTGGAAAATTCTGACTAAAACCACCTCCAAGTATTTGGGTTTTGAATTAATTTCCTAGAAGAAGCTAGTGCCTGTCCTCTAAAATGAAATTCTTCAGCAGAGTGAGATGAGGAATGATCTTTGTGCTTCTGCATTCCTCCCTGTGCTCTCCTTCCATATTTTTCTATGCCTCCCTTAGCTATTGTTTGAACCCCGCAGAGTGGACATGGTTGAAAAATTATAGCTTTGCTTCCTTGTTCATCCTTTCCTTCAGATTCTTTGGGTTTTGCTGATTTGTTTGAATTGTTTTGTTGGGTTTGGTTTGGTTTGGTTTTTGTTGCTTTGTGTTCTTGTTTGTTGGTTGGTTGGTTGGGGTTTTTTTTGTTTGGTTTGGGTTTTTTTCCCACAAGCATTAGCAGGATGAGCTAATGCAAGAGGATTGGCAACACACTGCTAGGAATGGATAGAGTCATATCAGTGCTTAATTTAGCTGATGTAATTTCTGGGACTAGGCTTGCACAGTGTATTTCCATGAGAATGCAGAAGGATCACACACACCTCATTCTTTCTATTTATCTTCTTACATCGCCACCCTAGATTTCAAATGTCCAGTGCCATCCTTCCTTACCCTATGCCTGGTTTGGTTCTCATCTGTATTTGCGTCAGCCTCTCTAACATTCTAAATCATCAGGGTAAGTCCCGCTGAAAGAGCAGATACTTCTACCATTTTTGTTTGAAGAAGGAGTCCTGGCTGAGAAACCTCAGGAAGTAGCGGGGATGAGAGCTTTTAAAGCCATTATGTTTGTTCACCTGCGCACAAGACCATAGCTAGTCCCATGTGAGGACTGTAGTTCAGTCTAAGTAGAATTCCATTAGCTTAAAAGCGATCTGCTCCCTATTGTTTGGCCAGCAGTGCTCTGAATGCATAGAATACATTATTATTAATGCATTTTTAAGCCATTCATTGTCTTTAATTCAGAGAGCCTGCGCACGGTAAGCTGCAATAATTTGATCTTTATTATGGGAAATACACTGGAAAGCTGCATATGTGTCTGCTGCAAAGTTTGAAGTAATTTAGTGAAACAGTGGCCTCTAATAACTGATAAATTATTCTCAGCTGTACTGTTACAAGGCAGAAATACAGCTCCTTTAAAAATCACATTGGTTTTACAGAGGAGCTGTAAGAAAAGAAGTGCCATGCTTTGGAAACAGGAGGATAAGACCTATGTATGAATATACTTAATGTTAATTTGCACATGGTGGACTTTATTCTTAGCTGTGTTAGCTCAAAGGATTTTGAACCTCACTTTTTACAGACCTGTTATAGTACCAATATAAGCAACAGCATGTATCGTATTCCTTTATATTTTCTGTTGTGCTGAAAGAGATGTGGAGCATGATTGTACATTGACTACTTTACTTGAAAGGATAGTGTGTTATAAAAATTACTGTTCCCAGTGTAATTGCCCTGTGATGTTTGCATTATGGAATGAGAATTCCCAAGTGGCAAGTTGAAGATGCTTTTTACCCCACGAGCTTCTGAAGCTGTGACACTTAGCCAGTGTTAAATGACTAGCAGGGGCAATTTTACTTAACTATAGTTGTCTCATTTCCTTTTCTTTAGGTCAGAGTAACCGACAAAATCTAGAAGAAGGAGGCACTTTCACAGATATGGAGGAGGATACCAAGCCTCTCCTGGTTCCTGTGGGAGGTGATGAGAGCAGTTACGGCATCATGAATATACAGTTTAATCCAGAAGACTTTAAGTGCAAAAGGTATGAGGAAGCATGAAGCTACAGAATGATTATATATCAATGAGTTGTTTAATTTTTGCTTTTAGCAACAGAATTCTACAGAGACAGAAAGCTAACATTTGGAAACCAGGATCTGAGTAGGAGCAGTTCCTGCTTTATATATTATTTCCAAGCATCCAGTGAACAGATCTTCATAGTGCAGTGCCCTCTGCTGTTGTAGTTAAGATTTCTGTGAGCTGGTCCTGGAGCCAAAACAGATCGGGGTGGGAACTGCCCTTCTGATCCTAGCTGGAGGCACCAATCTGTTGTGGGTTGATTGGGGTTTTTTTAACCTCTGCTGCCTCTTGGACCCCGTTTATGGCTCTTTTTTTTTTTGCCTTTTTTTTTTTTTTTTTTAACCTTTGCATCCAGCGTCGTGTTTCAGTAGAGCAGTTTTCCTGAGGGAACTGAAGATGGCACTGTTGTATAAAAAAAAATCCTCTTGTTGGGCCCCCTTCAGTCGAGAGTTCTTGACGATCGTGTTTTGCTGCTGTTTCAGCCCACGGCTTTGGAAAGCCATGAGATCCAACTTACACGTTAGCCAGGGACTAAACAATCTCTTTTCTGTGCGAGCAAAGGAAGGAGGATAAGGATCTAATTGAGCCCTAGGGAGCACAGGTGTAGAAGCCTGCAGAATTCTGTATATAAAAGTTAGGAAACAGTGGAGCACTGTCATGTGGGAAGAGGAAGTGCACAAAATGAATTCTTGTGTTATCTTCTTTCCAAAGAGTGTGTGAGCCCCGATGAGCCTCCTGGCATAGGACAACTGCTAATTTATATGGCTTTTGGGAGTTCCTGTGGTGGAGGAAGTATGTGTTCTGTTTGAAGAGCAGTGGATTTCAGGTGGTGTGGTGGTGCAGTAGCAACAAGAGAAGTTTTCACCTTTGTGATATATCAAAATGCCAAGATTCACTTTTCAAAATGAGCTTAGGTATTGTTTCTTCATTGTGTGCGGGGTTTTTTTCCTTTTCTTGTGATTTCTAAAATTTGGAGACCTGGCTTCAGAAAATGTCATAGCTTTTGGCATTAAGTTTCCCACCCCAAAAAACGGAAGTGTGTACTTGGATTATGTTCCCACCTCCACAACTTTCAGCTTTGCACATCCGCCCACTTTGTCCTTATTGTGTCTCCCTTGAGTTTATTCTTTCGTTTCCTACAACCTAGTCTGCCTTTCAGTCACACAGAGGCACAAAGATGAAGGGCATGAGCTCTGGGATATCAGAAAAGCCTGCAAATCATAGTGGGGCCAAAGAAAGTTGAACTCCATCTCTGCATATCGGAAGAGGTAGACACAGTCTTTAGAAAAAGGAAGAAAAGGCCATCAGCATCCATGTCAGTCATGGTCAGAGCAGTGGGTGGTTCGAAGGGCTTTTTCATTGGAGCTTTAGGGAGTAGCAGCTCCGGGGAGAGATGTTTATCATGCACAGAAGTATCCAGTGGGGTGCAAGTGCAATAGTACATGATTTGCTCTGCTTAGGTTTTTCCACTGTAACTCACTCTTCAGAAATTTGATCAGATGCTGGTGGGTTTTCATTTTGCTTTGACTGAGATAGCTCTTGGAAGCGTTGTGTGATTTGTAATAATCATTGTTTGTCCATATTAGTGCTGTTCTGTTCTTTTGCTTGGGTTGTTTGAGATTTAACGTCATTTACATAGTTACTTGGTTTTCTTAACAGCTTGAAGGATTTGGGATTTTTGAAAGGCATGCTTTTCAGTGTTTACATAAGAACAATAAGACGATTGTTCTTTTAGAGTTGTAAATTATTTTGTTTTGTATTCTGTTGCTAATTTTGGGAAATATAAAGCCAGTCTTAATCCTTTTGAAGAGGATGTTATTGTTCTCCACAATGACCCGATTTACTCACACCATATTAGGTCTTTTTTACCTATTTTGTCGGGCCTTTTAAAAGTTTGTATGTCATTGCTGCAATGGCTTTTTGATGATTATTGTATGCAAGAGAGGGAGTTTCTGGTTTTTCTTCTGACTGCCCTTTACATCTACTCATTGTCAACAGATACTGCAGTTGTCTTCTGGAGTACCTGAACCTTCAAAGAAACAAGTGATGTTTTGTGTTGGTTGTTTTGCATGTAATGAACCTTGACAATGCCCCCTGCTAAAGGGAGATCAAGCCTTCTTCCTTTTTTATTTTTGAACTACCCAAGTGTCCTCATATAATGTAGATCAGTAGGTGAAATTAAAAAGTTATAAATTAAACAGTGTCTGTAGGTAGCAGCTACAGAAGCTTTTTTCAGGCAGAAGTGGTTCGTTCCCTTTTATTTTCAAAGTTCTTTCAACTTACGAAAGGTAGACAATGGTCAGGACTAACCTGTGCAAAACTTCCTATTCAGTTCTGCAGGCATTATGCTTTTACATTTCCATGCTCATGTGGTCTTTTTACTCCATTGCCTGCAATTTTGCTAGCATTTATTATATTATAATAAATAATATAATATAATATAATAACATAGTATTACTGCTTCATAACTGGGAAAAATTTGAACCTTCTTAGTTAAGAACCTTTGTGCTTTGTCGCAGAAAAGCAGAATAACTTTGCCTTTGGCACATAAGAGGGAACAGTTCTTGAAATGTGGTATGGTAAAGCTTGTGATTCTTTATTTATTAAAATATGTTTCCTGTAAGCAACAGAGATGGTTTAGTATTTTGGTTCTGCATGCAATGTTTTAAGATACTTGTGTGGTCATGCTGTAACCATTATCATGGCAATGGTGATACGAGTGTGGAAAAAGTTTTAAGTTAAATGTATTGCCAAGAGGTTTAAGATCGTATCAGATAAACCGTAAGCATACTGTTTACAATGCTTATGTAAATTCAGAAGGCTTAGAAAGTAAAAATCAAGGCAGTCATGGAATTCTCTGGAACAGTTTTCCTGAGGAGAAGCGCACAGGCATGTGTAATGTTCCTAGCCGGATATGCAGTTCCCAATTCAGAAATAGCGACCGATGAGTATACTCGTCATCTTACTACTTTTTCTTCTTACTTTAATTTCCGTCAGTTTTACTCCTTAGTTTCTCCTATACTATATAGAGCACTCCTGTAACAATTTGGTAACTTAGTAAGACAGTAAAGCCACAGGAATTAACTAGCTTTATTTTTATGTAATAATTCTGTCGCATCCTTTAAAAGTAACTGAGTGATGTGGGGTGTCAAAGAAATACGTGCAATAAGCTAAAATAAGTGGCTTCTCATAATCTCTTTGGAGGAGAGGAAAGAAATTGTTAAGCATCCTGTAAAGAAGATTTTTTTTTTTCATATTTATTTAAATATGAAAAGCTTGTGTAATGTGAAGTCATTGATATAATCTTGTAGAGCCAAAAGACATAGTGGCACAGAAAATTGTATTATACTGTAACAGCTCAATACTCAGACCACTGCTTTGGATCAGATGTCTAGAACCAGTTTTTTGTAGTTTGCCAGACAAATTTTCTTACTATGCTGTTCCCCCATCCCTTCAAATCCATCACTTGAACTTTGCAAATATTTCCAACAGTATTTGGAAAAAACATTAGTCATGAACATCTCTTAATTTTTCTTGCGAAATTGCCGCCAAAGTTCATAATGTGAGCAAGTTCAGACAGCCCTCTTTTTTCCCAAACCAGCACTAGAATTCATATTAACTGTTCTTTGTATGCATGAGAGATATCTAGCAGATGAGTGTATGTGCAGGTTTTCTGGGAATTGTTTCTGATGTACATGTGCATGGTATAGCATATGGAAAGTGTGGAACTCCTGCGTGAGATCCTGCATCTTGTGCCCCTCGTTGTGCTGTGGGAAAACAGCTGTATTTTAACAGTGTGTTTGCCCTGGTGAAAAGACCATTATTTTTCAGGCAGCTATTCAAATATAAATTGGAATTGTGTTTTTCAGTATAGGTATAATAGTCATTTGGCACCATAGTCTATCTCAACGCATGGAAATTTTCAGCACTGTTCTGCATTGTCACACCCTCCAGTCATGTAACCTCTCCCTTTCCCCCAGGTGACATTGTCCCACATCCTTTTTATAATCATTTTGCCACACAAGAGAGGTAATGTGGTTACTTGTGTAAATCAGAAAGTTTTCTAGGAATCTGTTGCAGCTGCTGATACTTGCATGTACAGAGTATTTGTCTGCTAGACTCAAGATCCCTGAGGAGAGTTTGTCAAGTTTAGATGGTTTGGCCTTTGAGAATTTCAAAGAGAACTTCTTTGAGTCTTTGAGAGCTTCTCAGACTTCTGAGTGTGCGCTACAACCAGTCTTTGATGTGGATGTAGCTGGGGGCTGGGAAATTACCTTGATTCCTAGACAGAGTGCTACCCTGTCCTAAGGGAGATCAGGGACGAATATTGCATCCCAGCCTGCCAACGTAGCTTCCATGTAGACTGATACTTTCGAAGAGATCTCAAACAACCATGAAACTGATGGGTTGACAGGCTACTTTAATGCAGTCGCTTGCTCCATAAGACTAGAAGTGCAGTTGTATCCTGAGAAAAAGAAAATCAGTTGCTGTTTTAGATCATTTTCAACAGATGTGCACTGAAAGGGATAAGAGGGGGAACAGACTACGTACTGGCAGTGTTAAACGTGTACTCCTTCAGGCAGGAAGCAGCAGCCACAACACATAGAATTTCTTTAGGGTTATTCAATTATTTTTTTCCTCAGCTACACATTGGATTCTGAATCATACCCTTTTGTTTTGTTCTAGACCATAAATTGCTTTTCAGTCTAGCTTCTGTTCATAATACAGGAGAAGATGAAGCATCATCCTCTAAAGAATTTATTTCCCATAGACAGATACATTTTTTGCTTTACATGAATATTTTTCTTGATATGTGGTTGTTGATTAACAACACTGCTTTTTCTGTAAAAGAAGATGTTGTATTCCTGTTTTCTAATATTTTAATCTTAAAATCATCCATGGCTTTAACTTGAATTGCTTTAAAAAGTAGCCTTCCACTGTCTTCCAGACTGGAGCAGTTTTCTTTGACATCCGAGTCAGCAGTTGTTGAATACCCTTGTGAAGGAAGTCTTTGCCATGGATCTGCTAGCAGCGAAACAAAATGCAGACTTTTTCTCAGTGTAATTTTTCCACAGTAACACTGGAATCTTGTGGGGTTGTACTAATAATATTAACTGGAGATGGGAAATAGGTAGTCTTCATGAAACTCTTCACACTATGCAGCTGCCGTATAATTAGCAAAACACATACTTTTAAGTGTTCTAAATATGCGTGCCAGTGATCTAAAAAGAAAACAGCAGAGAGAGGACTGGAAGTGGGGAGGCATTAAAACATACTACATTTCCTATTTTGATAACTGCAGTCTTCCTTTTACAGGTCTTGTAATGAGATTTTTTTGGCAGTGTCCAATGATTGGGTCAGCCCAAAAAATTTTAACCTAGAACAAGTGAAATTCTTTAGGCAGTTCTTGAGTATTTCTATATGTTACATACCTATGGGATCAGCCCTGTGTGCCTCTGATTTGGGTAACAAAGGTATTGCTTAAAATTTACTCCTGTTTAATTGCGATATCTCTCTTAATTGTTTATAAGGACACCACAGAAGTCCACACACAAAATGGGAATTTCCCCTTTCATGTCACAGATGGGGGGAGAGGGGGGAGGGAAGAGTTGAGAATGTCTTAAAAATTGAAAGTGTGTTCGTTTTCATTTCAGTAAGTGGGTAATGGCTTAGCAAATCTAAGCCATTTTTTCGACAATGAAGGAAGACGTAAGAATTAATGAAGTCTAAGATGAAGGAAAGAATGAATTTGTGGAGAAGGAAGTAATTTTTATCTGTTTTCCACTTCATCAGTTTTTATTAGGCCAGCAAATACTCTTACCTGTTGTGTCCACTAAAGCAAACAGGAATAAGGACCAGCCTTTATCTCTTCTAGAGATACAACGACCAGCTTCAGAGCTGTATTCCTTTTCTTCCTTCCAGATAAAAGGTAGTGCCGTGGTGCAAATGCTTAATGATGTACTGGGAAAGAGAATGGGACCTTTTTCACAGTATTGAAAGCTGAGGCTGGAGGAGTTGACCAAGTTCCTTTGTAATCTGATGGGTATTGAAAAACAGTCAATTCAAACAGACTTTGCTTATATTAGAGGAAATATGGCATGAATTTATTGCTAATTTAATTTCTGCTTTTTGTAGCCTGAAACTTGTTGTGATAAGTACTTTAGTGGGTTGTGGTTTTTGGGTGATTCTTGTTTCTGAGTGATTTTAACATCAGCCTGAAGAAGAATATCAGAAAGCTGTTGAGATTGCTTTAGGAATTAAAAGAACTGGTGAAAAAGAAAAAAACCCAAACTCCTCTATCAAGGCTTATAGGTCACCAGTATATCCTCTATTGTTTGAGAAATTAGCCTGTCAGAGCTAGGAGTGAGTATTTAAGCAACAGGATAGTATGCCTTGATTAAAAAAAAAGTCTCTGCAATGTTTTGATTGGGTTGCATATCTCTGGTAGCAGTCCTTGCATGAAGCTAGATTTATGTTGTGTTGTAACTGTAGGAGTGTCTTTCACTCTGCTTGCTGTGTAGTTGCATGTGAGCAGAGAAACCAGGGGGCGTGTGGTTTTTCTGCTCTCTCCTTCAGTAGCTATCCCCATGCCTGCCGTCTAACTCAGCTGGGGAAGAGGGTAGATGCCCTGTGTTCTGTACATCTCTGTGTGAAAGATGTAGGATTTCTCTTGCTGACAGTCTGTTCTCCATTATTACCCCAGTTATATATGAAGGGAAGTCATGAAGTAGTTCAAAACTGCAAATGGACATCCATTGTTCCATGTTATGTAATAAATTCCATTCCTGATTGCATTGGCTTGAAAATAGTATGAGCACATGGACTTATTTGGACTTGATTCTTTCCACTGTAAACACAATTTTATACAGTTATACAGTGTTTTTGGATGGGTTAGTAGTTCCTGGCCTTTTCATAGGTGGTCCTCGTTACCAGTGCTCATTCTTCTCTATCTCCTTTCTGCATTTGCCTTCTCACGCTTTCTGTTTCTACCAATGTTCCTCATCACTAGTTCTGGCAGCACCAGTTGATTATAAGCATTAATGAGCTTGGCCAAGCTTATTAACATGTAGTTCTGGTGTGACTCATTGTTGAGAACTTACAGGCTGAATATTAGGTCTGAATTTTGATGTTAAGCTGCCCCACAGAATTTGGGCAAGAGGCCATTTTAATATGGACCATAAAAACACATGGTTCTTTCATGGATGGTAGCTTCCCTCCTGGCAGTGATATTTTTGCATTTATTTTATGTCAATGAATGACAGACTCACTGACAGACTCATCCTGAGTGATGTGCTCTGACTTGTGTGTTAGCTTTTGTGTTCCAGGGTTTTAAATATTTTCCTTTTCTTTCTTTGTCTCCTCCTTTAGACCATTTCATGTGGAGCCTACAAACATAGTCAGTGTGAATGATGACATGCAAAGAGTCACTGATGAAGCTTCAGCAATGAATAAGCGAATTCATTACTATAGCAGGCTCACATCTCCTGCAGACAGGGCATTGGTAAGGCAAAGACAGGACCAGATAAACTGAGTGGTCTTTGGCATGTTGGGTCTTCCACGGCCTAGATTTATAAAAGAAGTACAAGTGAAGATGGGGAGAATCACTCTGCAGCTTGCCTTAAAGTAAATATCTAGTGGCCAAGTGCCTCAACAAGGACTTGTTTTATCACAAGCCATGGCTGACTTCTTGTGCAATGCCTTCACCACCCAATGAAAACATAAAAACAGCTTGAACTTTGTAACAGTGGTTCAGGCTGCCCAGATGTGTGTGCTCATTTCTCCCACCTATAAGTAGATTTAAGCAGTGGTCATCTGCAATGATCGAACTAGCAAGAGCTGTACATAGTGTATTACAGACATTTTGCTGAAGAAAAATATATTTTCCTGCACTCTACTAAAAATTTATCAACTAGTTGGTTTTTGTGGGGAGAAAATTAATGTAGTGAAGCTTTTTTTAATATAATTTCATGGAAAGGTTTTGTGATTTGCAACAGTTGGCTTCATGTATTTGCAACAATAATTACTGTGGTGTTACTAACAAGTCTTGGTTTTTATCCATTTGTTAGATTGCTCCTGATCATGTACTTCCAGCTCCTGATGAAATCTACGTGTACAGTCCACTAGGAACTGCTTTTAAAGTTGACAGTTGCACAGATGGCTATGGTAAAAACTCCAGTATAGTGACAATGTATGTTAAGCACCTTGCCATGTATTAGCCAGAAAATGTATTGATCATAACTATTGTAGCTATAAAGATAGTATGAGGTAAGAGTGCTTCTTGAATTATTCACTGGCTTTTTTTTTTCTTTCTAGATTTATAATATGGAACACAATGATGGGTACATCTATATTAAGTATCCCATGGGGAATAAAACAGGTAAGACTGTGAAAAATGTACGTGTATGAAAATGGTTTTGGCAACACGGTTTGCTGTTCCTTTTCCTCTAGTGTTGCTGATAGATAAACTAAACTGTGTTTTTCCCTCTTGACAGGCAGGCTTTACTTCTGGAATCATTCTCATCTTACTGATGGGCATTTTGACACTTTATTGCTGCTACAGAGTTGTGAAATCGCGGAAAATGATACGTAAGATATACAGGGCCTCATAGTGCAAATATTTCCATTAAGTATGAAATACAGAGATCTGATAGATTCTTAGTTTGCCTTTATCTTTACTGTATGTTAGACCTAACCTGCAAATAAAAGCTGTTCGTTTGAATGTCTCCGTATTTTTGTAGTCTGGAACTAAGCTTTCTAAACTGAATGTCTGTGTTCCCTTATTAGATTATCCTTCAGTTCCTGGGGACTTGAGTATTATGGCTAAACCCAAACTCTTAGTAAGGAGTTTCATGTGTTCACTTACTAAGCCTTTGGTGACCTGTGGATGTTAAGAGTCTTCCCTTTTTCTCTATAAGCACTGTCCAGTTCTCTGCATGTATTTCTGATCATGTTCCTTAGTGGAACATGTGGGCTATAGCCGTATCCACTGTTTCATATGCCTGTACACTAGTATATAATGTTTTGGAAGCAGTTTACAGACAATTGCCTCACTGACAGTGGTTCTGCTTAGAATGTACTTCTGTTGTTCAAATCACATCTTGCTGCACTTGTAGTTGGTGCTTTTATGCATAAACTAACCCTTCACTTCCTCAAATAAAGGCAGTTAAGACCTCCAGTTTGTGACAGCTCATTTCTAGGCGTTGTTGAGGACTAGTTCATGGTCTGATCTGCTTTGTCATAACCTCTGCAAAAGGCTTTAGCTGCAAATGCATAGCTGCATTTTTACCACCATGTGTTATTCTGGTGCTTCTGGAAGTACTCAGAGTAGTAGTATTCTGGAACAAGAACACATCTCTGTCATGAAGAGTTCTACTGATTCTAATACAACATTTTGTTTAGATATGTTTTTATGTTTTTGTATGTTCTTCAGCTTCATTAGATACCTCAAACTGGGAATTCCCAGATGTTTGCAAGTATTACTTTGGATCCTTTGGCCAGTGGTCAAGCCTCTTATTTTCTATGGTATCGCTTGTTGGAGCCATGGTTGTTTATTGGGTGCTTATGTCCAACTTTCTGTTCAACACAGGAAAGTTTATATACAGTAAGTATACATTTTTGGTTAACATTTACAGTTGTCATGTGAGAAGATCAAGACTTTGCTTTATACTGAAAAATCATTGTCTATTTTACTAAATCTTGATTTTTCTGTTCCTTTGAGTGAAAAGTCAAGCAAGAATAAGTAGCAGTGTGGGGAGTTATGAGCAGAGTTATGTATGTTTTCAAAACCAGTTTCTCAATTTTTCTCTTAAAGTGTGGTTTTAATGGAAGACAAAGGGCCAGTGATCTGATTTGCATGTCAGTAATGAGGCTTCTTGGTATGGGTTAAACAACTCAAACCTGGTTGCTTATTTCCGCTTTGTATGTTCACTCCCTCCTTATTTGCATGGGTGTAACCACTTGAGCAGCAATATAACAGGCGAGGCTGTTGGAATCATCCAGATCAATGAAAAAAAATCTAGTTTCATTCTAGGTTTCAACAAACACACTTAAAGTGCTGCCATATTGAAAAGTTTTGCAGGTGTTCCTGAAGGAAGAATGAACTCTAGCACAGTGAAAGAACAGTTCTTAATGTGGCGTTGCTACAAAAGAAAACATACTGGTTATTTGCACCCTTGGTACGTGCACAGGCACGCAAGCCTTTGTGGATACAATCAATTATGTATGTACAGTTGTGGGAATAAATGATGGAATTGAGAGTTTTGAAAACCTGACTCATAGTGCTGAATAGTACAACTAAGATTTAAGGGTTTCTGTTTTGAAGGTAATTAACAAATCTGAGGCAAATAACAGTGCAAATACTTTACCTGAGAGTTCCCGCCATTCCTGAAGGACATAATTTATTGATTAATGACTGGTGTATTTTACATCTGACCTAATTCATTCATTGTTAAGGCTATTTCATTTTAGGCTTTGTTGTTTGGTTGGATTTTTTTGTTTGGGTTTGGGGTTTTGGGGTTTGTTTGTTTAAGTAAGGTTAGTTCTTTAATCCTGAATTGCTCTAAACCAAGTAACTCCAATTCTGTTAAGCAAACACCTGAATTAAAAAACCAGTTCCTTTTCTAGGAAAAAAAAAAATCTTGCTTTTCCCTGAGCTTAGCGTGTTAATGTATCACTTACCTATATTTGTTTGGGTTTCTTGTCTGAATTGTTTTCTCTGTGATAAGTAATCATTGAATTCTTGTCCTGTCATTTTGGCTACTTAATTAGTAGGTTATAAAATGGGCAATAGGATGTAGGTTTGACACTGGTATTTTCCAACCACGCGTTCCAAGTTATTCAAAGCAGGGTATGGTGTTTAATTCTGCTGCATTCAGATGACTTTTTAAACAGTCTGCACACACAGTTCAGGTGGGAAAAAACTGATCTCCAAAAGGATGGTGTAGAAAGTCATAGTATGCAAAGAATACAAGAACTTTAAGCCAAGTATGATTTCTTGTCTTTTTTTTTTTTTTTAAACATGGTATCCTGTACTTCTGTATTTGCTTTATGAAGCAGAAATAAATCCACAAATGCAAGTGCTAGTCCTAAAACACTTTTTAAGCACAGAGGAAACATAAATTGGCTATCCATCTGTAACAAACTTTAAAGTGCTCTAATTCTGTAAGACCTGTCAGTTCTTATCATGGCTTCATACCATGTACTTTTTTAAGTAGCAACACAAAGCACAGGTAAAGTGAGGAGCTGATGAATGGAATTAGTTCAGTCTGCTGGTGGTTGTATACACTGAACTGGTATCAGTAAGCATGAAAAACTCAATTGTGATTCAGGGTGTCATAAAACATGATGAAGAAACAAAAACTCTTTTCTTTCCGCAATACATTTTGCCTTTTTTATGAGAAACAAGCTGCTGCTAATTGCATTTCAAAAGTCTGAGGCTGTCTGCCCCAGTTGATTTTCTGTGTGCATAATACACCCACATGCAGCAGAAGCAAATTTTAACCAGAGACATACTAATTAAATTTCCAAGCTGATGGGCATTTTCTGTATATATATACATAAATATAAGGAAATTGCTATCCAATATTCTCATACTGGTGATTGCAGAAACTCGGAAATACCTGGTGTGGCAGAGCAGTAAAACAGCATAGGAGTGAGTGGGTGTACTGGAAACAAAATACCACTGGAGATGACTGTAGACAATGAGACTTAAACCATCTTGGAGTTGGAGGGAGTACAAGCTGATGTATCATACTTTTGATGTAGTTTTCCAAAATACTACCTTCCTTTTTATCAAGTCAACAGATAAAAGGTTGGAACATTGATAGTAAGATTTTCTTCTTTTCAGACTTTGTTCATGGCATTAATGTAACAGATATTGTTCCTGGTACGAATGGAAGTAATAAAGGTAAGAAGCACTTATTTGTATTGTGTTTCCTGATTTGGGATGGGGATTTAAAGGCAAAATCATCATGCTAACATGCCTAACCATGTTTCAGTTATAAAGTGTATATCATAAATTCTACCTACATTTTTCAGACAAAACCAAAAATGTAATTTTCTATCTGGGATTTGTACTTCCACAAAGAACTGTACACTTGCAAAGCTTAATGATTTTTGGGGGGGGGGAGAGAAGGAAGGAAAGGGGTGGGGAAGGGAGAAGAAAGTGGGGGTGGGAATAAGGGTTAAGAAGTGTATTGTGAATTTATCTGTACCCAAATAGATCCGCCTTAAAACCAGGAATATTAGGTCTCTTAACAGTAGTTGCACAATGAGGATTAACTTTTACACCCTAAAATTGAAGCGCATCAGATCTGCTTGATGTTTAAAATCTTAGCTGGGGCATCTTTGTTCCTCACCACCTCTGCAGCAGTATTCTTACTTAAAAAAATGCTGTAAGAGCAGCTTTGATGATGCTGAGTGCAAGAAAAAACAAGTGCCAGGCCCTACATGAGCATGTGCTTGAGTTTTGTGAAGAGTTTGACATTTGCACAACACAGAGAAGAAGCTGCAGTCAAGTATGGAGACAGGGCTGTTCAGAGTTCTTAAGCAGGCAGAGTAAGGTACAGTGAAGGCAGCAGCAGAGCATTGTCAGCATCTGGTCTCTTTGCCTATATATAGTAACTGAACATGTAGTGCTTTGTAATGTAGCAGAAAATGTCTCTACACTTGCGCTTCTGGGAACCGGGAAGGCTTTCAGTACCAGCCAGGCAGCTGTGTGTCACACTGACTGCAGCCATGTTTTTGGAGAGCAGCTGTTGAAGTCAGGCAACGGAGTCAAGAAATAATTCTGAAAACCAGTTGATTTGTATCTGAACTAGTGTTGAATCTTGTTTCCTGTACAGTCCTTACCAGAAGGCACCAATAGCTGCTGCAGTGCTCTTTCTCATATGTTTGCTGCTGCTTCTGCTTTTCTGTCCTATTATGCAGCGGGGGGTATAACTTGGAGACAAAGTAGACAACTATTCCACAGCATTCTCCAGCAACTGGAAAATTTAAATCAGATGCGTCACAAAGTTAAGGGCTGCCAGATGTTCAGATGACTCTTGGCATGGCATTCAGGGCTACTGAGGAGATCAGTAAGAACAAAAGCATTGTTCAAGGTCTGTGACACAATCCACTTACAGGCAGTGGAGAGAAAGCAAATGAGAAAACTGGAAGTAAATTTGACAGAACGCTTTTTGTGCTTCTGCCTTTGTAACGAACGGGCATACAGTCAGTGTGGGAAGGAGGCTATCAAGTGCTGTGGTGATGCTAAAATTTGAGATATGAGAACATGAAGACAAGTTCATATTTTAACACATAGCTATGTAAGCGTGTGTTAGAAAGAAATGCTTATATTAACAAAAATCAAATAAGCACATTTTTATCAAGGGATCTTTTTGGTTGGTGGTTTTTATTCCAGTCACTTTTTCAGATGCTGCTGTTGATCAGCCACCATGCGGCAGTGTTTTGGGTGCATATCTTTTAATTACTTGTGTTGTATAGCAGTGATGTCCTTGCACATGGCATGGCACAAAGTTGATGAGATGTTTTGGTTCAGCGTATGAGTTTTAGTCCTCTTAGTTGTTCTAGTAGCTTTCCTTATCCTTAGTTTGTGTGCTCCCAGAGCAATGTATAATAATACAGCTCTTCTGTACGCAGATACTCTTGCATCTTGGTTCATATGAGCTCACTGAAGTGTGGAGGGACAGATTGCAGTGCTAAATATGCAGCCAGGTGAAAGGTGCATTGCTATGACATGATTTCTGCACGTGCATGTAGGCATGAGGACACCTAGCTAGCTATAGGTACGTGATCCTATGCCACAGCTCAGGCTTCAGACAAGTAAGTGTCTCTGTAGTGCTCAGCTGAAACGACCATAGCTGTTGCCAGCTTAGTGCAAGGTGCCCCAGCAGCGAAATCTTAGTGCTCAACTCCTAATTTAAAAAACGTGGTTTAAGGACTGAATTGTCACACATTGCTTTTGAATGATCCTGTTTCTCTCAGGTAAGACACTTTCCAGAAAATACGGGATTTGGCTGTGAAGATTCTGTGCAAGTAACATCTTTTTCATCTGGGAATATTTTTCTTCCAGTCATTTGTCCAAGTGCTGCTAGTGGTCACCCACCACAGAACAGGAGTGTGATGTTCTCTTCTGGCAATGATACAGGATTTGAACTCTTCGAGAGGTGGTGGAACAAATCACAAACAGTACCATTCTACCTGGTCGCTGTTCTTCTACCCCTGCTAAATCTAAAGTCTCCATCCTTCTTTGCAAAGTTTAATGTTCTAGGTAGGTAACAAATACTATTAAAGCGTTGGTTCATTGTGGTTAAAATGTATAGAAAACAGTGAAGGTGCTCCAGTGAGTAGAATCATAGAATGAAGTCACAGAATCATTTAGGTTAGAAGGTTGGAAAAGACCTTTAAGATCACCAAGTCCAGCCATTAACCCAGCGCTGCCAAGTCCGCCTCTAAATCGTGTTCCTAAGTGTTACATCTACACAGTCCTTTAAATACCTCCAGGGATCGTGACTCAGACACAGTGTTCCAATGCTTCATAGCCATTTGGTGAAGATTTTTGTTTTAATACCCAAGCTAAACCCCACCTGGTGCAATTTGAGGTCATTTCCTCTTATCCTAGGAGGTAGGGGACAGGGAATTGAAGGTCTACTTTGTCCTCTGTTCCAGTGAGACACACAACTAGAACTTGGATCTACTGTGGCTGGAACCACTAGATGATAATATAGCACAGAAGAGGGGTGATAGTGCTTCTGTGTAAAAAGTAAGGTTTTTAAGTAAACTAAATGTAACGTTAGGGATAAGAAAATATTTTATCAAGTGAGATCTAGCCGGAACTGTATCTGTTTTAAAAAGAGACACATTATCATGGACAACTAGTTTATTGAGAATGTGGATATTAAAATACAAAATTTGTTATAACTTCAGTAGATTATTATGTAATTCAGAAACTGTTCAAAGTTGCCTTGATTTTTGTAAAGCTTGAATCTGATAGGACAAGAAAAAAATAAGGCAATTTTTTGAGATGCTGAAATTATTCTTAATGGAGAACTTTTGCTTACTTTTACACCTGTGGAAACCTGAATGATTGGGAAAATACAGAATGTTTTAGTTATTAAGCTGATCCTAAATTACAGAGCCTTTTGTCTTCCTAATTCCTTAGCTATGCTCTGTGTAATCAAATGGTAATTACTTCAGTTTATTTTTTAACCTTGGAGATAGTGCTAGAATGAATTGATGTCTTAATCTGAATCCGTATTGTGAACTGTGGAAGTGCTGTTTCTTTGTCTTCACTTGCAGCCTGTTCTCTGGTTACTAACAGTATTACTGGCCAGCAGGTTGCATTGCAGTAGCTTTACTTACTGTTGCAGTGTCCTTCAATTTTTAGGTAGTTACCATTCTGCCCTTATCTCTTTCAAATGGCAGAGCCAAAGTCTTATGCTGTCCATCCCATATGCAGACCATCATATTTGTAGTCCTCTACCTGTATTGCTGGATACCTCTGACCCAATGAGATCGAATGCAAAGCCAGTCTTATAATCAAGGTTATCCAAGGTTATGACAAAATTTAAATCAGTAGGGGTCAAATGTCATTACCAGCTTCTAGCTCCCAGTGTAAAGTTCACAGTTGCAGTAAACATTCCTATCTCATTGGGTTATTTGGTTCAAAAAGCCAGTGACTCAATGGACATTGTACTAACTGCAGTACAGTGGTCAACTTTTGTCTCCTGTTACATTAAAATCCTAACAGCTGAAGCTGGAACTTACCTGTTGGTGCCTGAAGACCTCCCTGGCTGCCCAGCACCAGGGATTACGAGGTGGTATTTTCACTGTCACTAGTGTAGCATCTGGAAAACATTAAACATGCTGAAAGCTTGCATTGGGTTCAAGTGCATTATTCTTTCTCTCTGACCTATAAAAGATACAAAGAAAAAGAAAATTTAGACGTAGCCTGTATTTTTAAGAATGAGTACCATCTTAAAGTGTTTGGGCTATAGGTAACTGGTTGGATAGATCAGGAATAAAACACAGCTAGATACTTTCTACTTTTCATGGTGTTTGTTTGGCTCTGGTCTTTTCCAGGTACAGTTTCAGTTGTCTACTTAGTTCTTCTGGTTACTGTAAAGGCTGCTTGTCTGGGAATCCACTTAGAATACAACTGGTTTACAGAAAATGATTTTTTTGTACCAGGTAAGATAAAATGCATTGAAGAAGCATCTATGTGATGGGTTTAAGACTTTTCTAAAGTAATTAATTGGTGAATTTCTCACCTTTTAACACCTCTGTGACATAAATAAAGTGAGGAAATGATGTCTGATTAGCATGTAGAGGCTACATCCTTTACAACGGGCCAAATTGTATGACCAATTAGCTCCAAGGAGATGTCGCCTTTACTGTTGAATTATTATCACTCCTTCTGTTCTTAGAAACAAAAGTAGTTTGTCTTTCTTTAAAAGTTACTTATTTACTTAAGACAAAATTCAGAGATATGCACCTTCTTAGTGTTTCTTTTAAAGGTTTGTGCATTTTTAGTGTACCAGTCACAATAAGCACTGTTTTAACAGTTTTATACATGGGTTGCAAACTATTGTTAGGTCCAATAATGTAGAATTGGAAAAGAAAACAAGGATAACTTAAAACATTAGGATGGGTTTTGAAATACTGTATCAGTTTTTCCCTGTTTGTAACAGAATCTGATCTAATTTGTGGAATCATGTTAATGCACTGTGGCAACAATTCAGTAAGCAAACTACAGATAGTTGAGTAAAGTTACAGATACGAAATTCAGTTGGTTTAAGTGTGTTCATACAACAGTTGCAGTGGTCTTGCATCTGCTTACTCTTTGTTGTATTCTACGACTCTGGATTGATGCAGCTTTCTAGCAGAACTGAAATTGATCTGACACAAGCCGAATGAACAGTTTGGCTAGTATACTCTGTGCATTTGACAAAGAGGTCTGCTAGAAACCCGGTATTCCCCTTCTCCACCACTAAACCTCTAGCTGTCATCAAATCTGTTTGTTCATTTTTCCGTAACTGCTAAAGGTCATTCCTTCTCTGCTAGGCATTCATCTCTTTCAAGATCTGAATGCCAAGAAACAAGTGAAAGGCTATTTAAAGCAGTTTCTTCAGCTTGGTTATGTCACCAAGAAAAAAAGATAGTCCTTTTCATGCTGAGTCTTCAAAGCCGTATGGTTTTTGCTGAGTATGACTGTGTGCAATACCAAAGCAGATGCTTTAAGGATAGACAGGATTATCTTCATAATTCCCTAAGAATCCTCCTGACTACTGCAGCATAAGTACAAACTTAAAAGATAGATGTAGGTGGTTGTGAAACAGTGCTCTCTATGATGTATATTTTCCTGCATCACTAGCCTTTACTTTTAGACAGAATTTTTGGACTAACAAACTGCTTTTATCTCCAATGTAAAAAATTTTATTTCAAATCACTGGATTATTATCATCTGTGTTAATGACCTAATATATTTTGTATGTCAATATTCTGAATGATATCTGTAAGTGGAAAGAACCAGTGTTTTGCCTTCCTCCATTGCAAGCTTGGAAATGTGGTTTCAACATGAACTGCCCCAGCAGACAGTCTTCAAATGCTTGCATGGCCCCAAAGCTACAGTCTCTTCCTGAGAACACAGGAGAAAATTTGCCCAAACTAAAGTTCACTAACAAACCATCATAAATTGGAAGACAGACTAAGTCTAAGAAATCAGGTTTTAAGTGTCTTGAAGTTGATCTATTAAGCAGTCCTGTGTAAAATTTGTTACAGCATGACACATGTGCTTGCAGGTCACTAAGAGGTGGTGCACTCATTTTATTTTGGCAATGTGACTAGTACAGCTAGGAGATAGACAAGCCACATAGCTAATGCATATAAATCTGGCTACTACTGGTTGTTGTAGTGATGGGGGAAATGCAGTACTGAAAGATTCTGAATCTGCATTTTATTATTGAGATTAAAATAGTGGATAAAAAACAAGCCCAAAAGTTGCTTGCACTCTCAATTGTATCAGTAGCACATTGTACTAGTTAGGTATTGAAGATACAGTGAATCTGGCCCTAGGGAAGGCATATTCTTTCAGCCTGGATGAGCCCTTCATTAATTTCTTGGGATGTGTTTACCTTGCTGACTTCATAAGAGACAATTCGCTTAAATATGTTTGCATGGAGCTTTCTGTGGTTTGATCTGCAAGGCCTTGTGAGCCTCTGACGAGTGTTTTGCTACACTGCTGGATGCTTTCCAGAAGCTGAGCTAGCTCAGGGATCTCTAATTGCTGTTAACACTCTAAAGAGTACGTACATCCTTATATAATACCAAGAGGATGCTGCTTTAATGATGTTACACATCAGTGAATTCCTGGACCCATTGTGGCATGTCCAGAAACACAATCTTGTGAACACTGTCTTTGAAGTATTAAAAGCAGCAGAGCAATGCTATTCCCATGGAGACAAAAAAATAAATACTTTTCCCGTAAATAAGCCAAGAAGTTGATCAGCCTTTCTTTATGCCCTGGTTTGTAAGCAGAACCTCTTAAACATCCACAAACCTCATTTTTCCTCTGGTAGCATAAGTAACTTCATAACAACAAAAGATGCTCATAGAGTATAATTCCTTCCCCCCATCTCCCTGTTCAGAAACCGAGAGATATATAGCCTTAATTCCTTCCTCAAAAATGTTTTCCAGTTTAACTGTTAAGAAGCAGAAAAGTTTGTATGTGTAAATCCTAGATTATCCTAATAATCTTTGATGGTTGGGATTTCCTGAAAAATTTTTATGGAGAGTGTGTTATATAGTAACCATTTTGTACTTCCTGATTAAATATCTGCTTTGGCTATGGTCAAAGATGATATAGATTGTCGCATTTCAACATGGAGGCTTAGGTTTCTGCCAGTAAATTCCACAGCACTGTATGTCCTCTGCATTTTGATGTTGTTTCAAAGAAGTAAGTTATTAACACTTTTTCTCCTCCCTTAGAGTTTAGAATTCAGTTCCCTCAGCTGACAGGGGTTCTGACACTTGCCTTCTTCATCCACAATTGTGTCATCACACTTCTTCAAAATAACAGGAATCAAGAAAACAATGTAAGTAATTTCACAAGACCGTGCTGATTTTTATCTGGATAGCCAGACGACACTGATTTTTTCCTGTCTGCTTCGTCTTGAAATTGATCCAGGAATTGTAATAACTTAAGAAAATGTAACTTGCTTTTGTGGTCTGATAAGAAAACACTTATAAATGCTTTTACTGGCTACCAGTGAGTAACAGATGCATTACAAACTTTTCAGATTAAAGCCTTGAGAAATGTCCTAGGCTTATTTGTGGTCAGGCTGGTATTAAATGGCCAAATTACACACAATAGGCAGAAGGTTTGACAATATTCTAAGACCCTAGAAAAACCAACTGATTTTAGAATTAAAAATGCTGGAGAACACAAGGCACAAGACTGATTTTAGCAGAGTCCTGAACAACAGTGTTGGGATCTATATAAAATTTTTAATCAAGAGTTGTTCCAGTAGTTTCTTGCTTCAGTACTCAAGATTCATAGAGGAACCTGATCCTATATAGGAAATCCTCAAAGTTAAAGCCTGGATTGGGAAACTTTGTGATATGTAGACTTTGGGCTGGTGCTTTGCCCTAGAAAAAATTACGTATTTCTCATCCAGATGGAAGTGCATTCTTTCTTAATATCTTCCCAGTATAAAATACAAAATGGAGTAAGCGTGATAGAGCTAGTCCTAGAGTACATTTTTACTTTTATTTTTTGTTTATTTTTTAATTCCCTACTTTACAGGATTCTTGTCCAGCTTCATTAAAATCTTAGCTGTAAAAGGTAACTACAGTAACCTCAAAGATTTAAAAATATTAGCTGTATGATAAACTGGTGCAGAATCACAGAATGGTTGAGGTTTGAAGGGACCTCTGGATGTCATCTTGTTTATCACCTCTACTCAAGCAGGGATTGAATCTTGTGGGCAACTAGAGCCAGTTGCCAACACATGATAAAATACACCTGATTTGATTATTCAGAGGTGAAATGCGTGTCATGTGCCAATGCAGTGAGATGACCTTTTGCTTCAGTAATCTGCCCAGTTACTTTTTTGTACCTGTGTACCAGGGCTAGCTTGTGAGTGAGCACCTCTGCAAAGGAGTCATAAATTCTCCTCCAGAAAAGTGTCTTGGGCTTTATAGGTATTTCTGAATATAGTTTAGCTAAAAAGGGGGTTAGTGAAGCTCTGGAGAAAGAAAACTAAGTTTTTTCTCAGTTTTTGTAAGAATATCTCATGATCTGGAAAAGAGCAAGAGTTTTTCTCTCCCTTCAGCTGTGGCTTTCAAGTTCTAAAGGTGTGGTGGCTCCAACAATCAGGTCTGTATGCAGTGGAGGCTTAATGCTTCCATGCCACCTTCAAGACTTTTCCTGTGGCATTTCCCCTCCATTTACATGAGAGTAAGCCATCAACTGCAAATAGCAGCACCTGGAATCTTGCAGTTTGCTTTTCCTGTGTTAAGGAGGAAGAAACTGCTGCTTGCATTTGAATCAGCTATTCTGAATGCTCTCCCTAGAGCTTAAGCTGAATTTCCAAGTCAGCCGTAGCATGGATCCCAGGCCCTTGACAAGACTCTTGCATTCCTGAAGAGTGTTAAAATTGCAGGGAAAGAGCACCGTTAAGTATAGCAGGAAAGGTTTTTAACGGTAAAGCAAATCTGTGCATGGTTCCTCTAGGAGTTTTATTTGGCTAGAGGTTACAGCAGCCTTTCACCTAGGTCTGGTAGTGCTTTCCAAATGTTAATGAAGCACTGATGCTCTTGAAAATCAGTTTGTGCTTATTTCACTAAGCTGCTGGACTAAGTGGGAGGTTTACATATGTATAGGGTATTTTTTCCCTATGTATTTACATCAGCAAGATGCTTTCTTATATCAGTATCTCATGGGGAGCCTAATGGATACTCCATTGTTTTATTAATTGACCTGCTAACATGTCATTTCCATCAGAGTTCTATGAAAAGACACAGAGCGTGACAAGCTGGAAAAGTGCTGTTTTAAACTTGCTGAAACAAGTGGTCATAAGAACCAATGCTTTGGGGAGCTGGAAAAAAGTAAGAGAAACAATAACATTCCTGTTATGGAGTCAGAAATCCAAAACAATAGCAGCTTCCATTCTGGTCACAGGCGTGTATCACTGCCCAAAACTAAAACACACACAGAGGGGAGGATTCCTTTAGCTGCTATTCCAGTACAGTGGTGTGGGTGTGAGAGGAGCAGTGCACTGGATAAGCCAAATGTCAGCAGCAAAGCCTGGAGCCCTGTGAGCAGGGTTCTTAGTCTGCTGTTCAAAGTTGAACTCCCTGTTCCCATCTCCCACTGCTGCCCCCTTATATTTATCAGTTCAAGATTTTGTGCACTGCACAACTAGTTCCAAAAAACTTGCTTGGAAACTGTTTGCGTGGAAAACTAACCCAGCCATAAAAGGGTGATTCGATTAGTTGGGGTTTTTGTTTAGTTTTGCATTTGATTGGTTAGTTGGTTGTTGGTTGGGTTTTCTTTTTTTCTGATTCGTGTCTGTGATCTGGTTCCCTGAGCAACTGTACAGATGCAATACAAGCCCAGAGTGTGATTTAGAGGCATAAATACGCTAGTGCTGTCTCCTAACAATTGTTTGTGGACTTACCTGGGGGAAAGGCTGTTAGTGGGGAGATGGTTTTTGTCCAGAAGGTAACTGCAGAAGGCGTGGAGCTGTGAATAGTTCTAATTTTCTGCCATATTCAAACACTGTTTATCCCCTGTAAAGAGTGAGCTTCCACTGATGCTGCTCTACTGTGGGTTTCTCTTTCCAGCCAAAATAGTGCACAGCATTATGCATCCTGGTGAAGTACTTTTTTGTCACCTTATTTAATGTTATCACTTGCCCTTGACGCTTGAACAGGTTAAGTCTGGTTTTATGATATGGATCAGTCCTGTTGAGATACTGCAGAGGCAACATCTCTCTTTCAAGAAGTGACCAGTCTGAAATGGGATATCAAAAGGCACTTCTTCTAATGTGGTAATAATTGTTAAGCACCAATATAGGCCTCTCCATCCAAGAAGCATCTCTACAAACTGGCTTTCACTTTGGTATTGAGAGAAAAATGAACTGTTTTCTCTATGGCATGCAATAGGGAAGACAACGCCTGAAAGTTGCCTGTTCTTTTCAGCATCATGTAGGAGGTATCTGTAGGGCCACAGAGCTGTCACTGTGTCTGTGTCCAGTCCTGTGCTGCTT
Source organism: Psittacus erithacus (assembly GCA_009867235.2). Lineage (NCBI taxonomy): Eukaryota > Metazoa > Chordata > Aves > Psittaciformes > Psittacidae > Psittacus > Psittacus erithacus. The sequence continues at coordinate 32,399 of WYDI02011712.1, forward strand.
GTCCAGCCTGCACCCGAGTACTAGTCTATGAGTGTGATGCCATGTCTTCTACTCTCGGATTTTTCTTTGTTAGTTATCAGACTCATCCTTTTGTTAGAAGGCTGGTTTCCGCCTTTGTGCTGCCGCTGCTGCCACCAGCTTCAGCACCCTGTTTTCTGTCCTTCAAGAGGCACTTTCAACACTTTGTTCTGTGCATCTGACTGGAAAAGCTCCTGGTCAGCAGTAACTGCAGTTAACACGTTCCCCAGGTTTCACCTCAGAATCTGCCTGTTACTTCAAGTGTGTTTGACAGCAGCTGGGTGGGTGGCAAGCTGTAATCCTTACAGCCATGGTCTGCATGTTATCGTTGATTCTTTCCTTCCACATTTTTTCTACATTTGCTTCTTAAATTATAAACTTTAGGTGTGATGACTGCTGTATTTTTTTTATGCTTAGGCAGCTTCCACCACAGTAATATTCACTCTGAATATAAATGGATTAATATGAAGTTTAAAATAGACAAATGCGATTATTCCTCTGTTACTTAAAATGAATCCTTTTCTGTCTCTCCATATGTCCTTTGGTTTTAGCTGAAATCGTGCTGTCTAAAGAATATTTGTAGCCATGGCCTCTAGGGGTAGACCTAGGTGTCCTGAAGGGTAATGAACGTTAATCAAAAGATGTTCTTGTTATATACACAAATAACACACTCTTGTACAGAAACAACCACCTTACATGCAGAAGCAGATGTTTGCAAGGGAGATGATGGATATTTGAGAAAAAATAAATTCAGGGATTTGAGTTGCCTATTTTTTTTCTTGTTGCTTATGGAAATCAAAGTCTGGGTTTCATTCTTATCCTGACAATACCTGAAGAAAAAGATGTATTGTTATATGCTATAAAAATACATTAACAGAATTATCTCAGCACGTAGTTTCAGAACAGATTAAAGCGTACACACTGAAGAACTGTAGGAACATGAACCTGGTTACTATAATTAGAGGTAATAGCACATTAGCTATCTACTCTTAATCGAGTGTAGTCCAAATGAAGTAGTAAGAATTTAATTTCAGATTGCTTGCCCTCACAGCTGCAAGTACTTGTCATGGGAAAAATATTTTTACAATAGTGCAAATAACAACTGTGAGTTACTATGCTGTCCTCATGCATAAGGAATACACCTAAAAATACCAGATTTAAAGGAAATGGAAACAGATTTTGTCAGATAATGTGCCTAAAGAAGGTCTTGGGTGCATTTTGAGAAATTGTCCAACTCCTGACTTTAGGAGGTGAGAGTCCATGTCACCCTGCAAAACCACCTTACCTTGCTTAGTCTCTGCTTCCTGTGTTAAGTTACTCATGAGTCCAGCAAGAAATCTGAATGCTCAGATTTAGTATTCCCAAAAGCAGTTTTCAGGATGGGTGCTGGCGCTTTTGAAGAGGTAGCTGTTATACAAAATCCCGTGTAGCTTCTCATATAACTGAGGAGAATTCTGGGAGTACTTTAAAGTACTCTTTAAAGAAAACGCTACTGCTCAGCCTCTGGTGGAAGTTGCTAGTCCTTACTCAGTGAACAGTGCGAGGAGAGTGAAAACCAGGAAGCTTCTTCCAGCTGCATGTATGTGGTCAGCAGGAAGAAGTGGTTGCATCTGCCAGGGTGAGAGGCACCCTGGGGTGCACATTAACAGCATATTGTCTGATGAAAAATACCATTGGCCTTTTACAAACTGATGAGAAAAAGTCATCAATCATCTACCCCAAAAGCAATGGCAAAATGAGCAGGAGATTCCAGTTCCCTCACTAAAACAGGCTTCCTTTTGAACTTTTCTTGAAACTTGTAATCTAGCATTTTTTCTTTCCTTGGGTACCGCCTTGCCCTCGGAAGACCACAGAAAGGTATAAAATATGCTGCTTTTGTCAAGGATGTAATGTGAAGAAACACTCAGGGAAACATTTACATGTACAGATGTGAGCAGGCTTTGCCCATGCTCGGTGTGCCAGCTGGAGACCGTAATAATGATCCTGGTCTGGAAGCCATACAGTCCTAATTTGGTACTTTGCCTGAGTTAATAAGACTTGCTTTTCAGTCACAAGAAAATAGGGTCATGTATTGAAGCATTACCAGTAATCCTTTAAGACAATGATTAGCAGCAGCTGAACAAACGGTTTGCTATGAGGTAGTAAGTGTTTTGTAGTGTAGAATAAGCTTATACAGAATTTAGTTAGCTAATAACTAGAAACAAGTGGTCTCCCACTTTATTTCCAGAGCAGAAAAAGAACTGATGTAGGAGAATACTAAGTACAGTGCTATGAGGTCATTCTGGTGTATATGTGCATTCTCCAAATTGATGAAGTACTGAAGAAGATTTGCTGTTTGTTTTCCAGTACTGAATGGTGCTAAAAACTTTTAGTTATTTTTGTGTCATTGACAGTGTTTTTATACACTAGATACTTTATAAATACAGTCAAAATTCTCAGAAGTAAACACTGAAGTTAATATCTGTATTTAAGTGCATGTAATGTAGTTAAATATGGATTTATGATCTTAGCTTCAGCACTCTTTCCTAAAAATCTTTGATGATTGTTTAGTGCATTTACCTGAGGTGCTTATAAAAATTTAGTGATAAAGTGAATATGCAATTTTAAATTAAAGTAATAAAATACAGTTGTAAAGCTAAAGGGCATGCATACCTCTGTGCCCACCTACGCCTTTCTATTTTATTTGTCTTTGTATTTGTATTTAATGGTGTATAAGTTATGATTTACGTTTTCACACCGTTCTTACAGAAGCCTGGCATACTATTTTCTGGTTTGGAGCCAGCTTGTGTGGACCATCCTCTTGGGTTTCAAAGCAGCTTCTTAAAAAATGTTGTTTGCATTATACCTGCAGCTGGGTAGGCTGATGTCTTTAATTGCAAGATTTTTGTCCTAATAAGAAATTTTAACACGTGGCATTGCTGTGATTTCTGTCTTTGACAGTTGTCTCTGTGTCCCAAGGCTCTTAGTAGGGATAATTAAATGTAGGAAAGTAGAGGGTGTTTCTTGTTTGTTTGATGTAATAACTAGTGTATGCTTGTGCATCCAGCGATAATGTGTTACATCTGTTGGCCTATGTGTTTCTTCAAGCCTTTTCTGTATGTAGATAGAGAAATAATACTTGTCTAGATCCACTTTGCGATATCCTTTTGCAGCTTTCTGATCTGATCCAAGACCAATTTTGAAGCCCCCATTCAAGTAATAGAACAAAATAGTAACAAATATTAAACAGTAATAAATGTCATAGGAATCTCCTCATGAATGTTTTATTTTGTCTGTTTTAGTGTCAGTGCTAGCCGAAATAAGGTTTTCTTTTTCCTCAGGTGAGAGACCTCTCTATTGCATACTTCCTGGTGGGATTAACATACCTGTATGTCGGGGTGATAATTTTTGCTTCTTTTCCTTCACCACCACTATCCAAAGAATGTATTGAACAGGTGAGATTTTTACTGCAGTATGTATTTGTCCTTGATCTTTCAGTAAATATGTATTAAAAAAAGAACAGCTACTACTTCTTGCTTCATGACTCACCCTGGCAGACACATCTGTTCTTGACTCTGGTCACTTGGCTAATGCCTCATGGGCACAAGCAGATGAGTAATGCTTGTGTTATCTCATTTATATTCATGTCTGGTGGTCAGTAGTTCTGTAAAAAAACAAACATTTAATGAATACTCTTACGAAAGTGATGAAGAAAGGACCAAAATGACCGAGTGAACAGTTGAAGCTTTAATTTCTTTAGCTTATTTAATCCTGAAAAGTTTGTTTAGTTGTATGTGCAGTGACCAGTCCCACTCATTGGAACTGTCTTCAGATACTTCAGAAAAAGAAATATGATGCAAATGCAGACTCATTTAGGTCGGAGTCCTAGCTGTGGGTAGGTTTGGAGCCTAACACTGTGGTGAGTCTTGCCAGCAGAGTTCTTCAAATAACAGCACCACATGAAACACCCTGTGAAGGCTGTTAAACTCGTATCTGCTTATAGGTGAAGCTGATTACCACACCCTAAATGCCTTCAAAGATAGCAGTTATCAACTGGTGATCCATTTTATGCCAGGTGTTCCATGTCTCTTGCATAATGTTTAGCAACAAAACAGCATTTAAAGGCCTCCTCTGACAGTAGGTTAGTTAGAACTGGTACTACTGTTTAACCATTAAATGATTTTTGAACCCTCTGAAATGACTTTATGGGGAGAAATCCACAGATAAATAATAGATGACAGGATATTTTCTTACCATTTATTTTCTGTAGTTATCCTAAATACTTATGAAGCCATTTGTATATTTCCATGATACTTAAGTCTTATACTGCTTTTTCAGGCATTCTCATTTGTAGTGTATGATCCACTTTTAATGATTAAATAATTTTTTAATATGTAGTTATGATATGACAGGTAATAGCATATGAATTTATCTGCCAAAAAAATCATGTGGCCTTTCCACACCCTTGATCATTTGAGAATGTTCACAAGCGTAGAAGATATTTCCAAATTTAATGGTAACACAAAAGCTGACATCAGCCCTGCAATATTAAACAATCAGGTGGCATTTGGTGGCAAGACAATTGTAAAAGAGAGAGAGGGGTTTGCATGTAATGGAATTCATTTAGCAGTTGAAGTTACTTGGGTTTTATCTCTTTCTTGCTATTAAAAATCAGCAGATATATATAACATATCAACGTATCATTGGTAAGTGTAGCATTATTCCTGTGTTTAGAATTTTCTAGATAACTTTCCCAGTGACGACGTCATGTCATTTGTTGCAAGAATATTCCTGCTGTTCCAGATGATGACTGTATACCCGCTGTTGGGCTATCTGGCGCGTGTTCAGCTGTTAAGACAGTTTTTTGGAAATGCTTACCCAAGGTAAGACGTCTGCCCCTTGACAGGAGCTTGGCACACTTTGCATAACTGGCCTTCTGTTGTCAGAAATTTGGCTGAGCTTTTGGGGATTTCCTTTGCTGCTTTAGATACATTTCAGAAGCTAATTTCACAATGTTTGCAGTCAGGGGGCGAATAGGCATGCAAAATAAACTTGTCTGCTGATCAGGATTGCTACAGCTTGGCAGAGCAGAATGGGGAGGGGTTCTTTTGTTTTAGCTCTTCATTTTGTCAGTAATGATAGAGTTTTGTCCACACAGTTCCTTTGTTTTATGTATCTCTGTGGCAAAAATAAAGTTGTACAGGAAAAAGATTTTGTTCAGTCCAGAAACATTTCATCAAGTAGCCTTTATGCTGTGAAGCACATACACTCTGGTTATTAACCTCTCAGGGTGTAATATGTGTTTTGATTGTGCATAACTAGTAATCATCCATCTGTTTTTATACAGAGCTAATAGCTAAGTGAGTTGTTAGCTGTGTTATCTTGGCTGCTGCTATGCTTATAAAAATAGCTTTTCACATGCTAATTTCAGAGATGAGCCACACCTCTGCATTTGTACACTGTGTGAATTCCAGGGAAAGAGCTGATCCAGATCTGTATTTTAGTTTTGTTGTTTTGGGGTTATTTAAATAAAACCTGGGACATTTATATTTGGAGTATTGTCTGAATTTGGCACAGCCAATTTGGCATTTATTTCCAGGTTTCTTATTTTATGTTGTGAATTACTGTTGACGAAGGAAAGGAAAAAAACATCCCAGGAAGAAATGTGTATTTCCTCTGTGGCATCAGCAGTAGCATACAGGTCTCGGAAAACATTGTTCCAAGTTTCGGGTTTGTGTGTCCTAAAATAGATATAAGAAGGTCTAGAAATTGTATGCCTAAAATTAGGCAGTGAAATAAGTGCCTACTTTTTTTGATGCTAAATTGTATGCAGTTCAGCGTTGAAGAGATTTTTAGGAACTGCTACAAGTTACGGTTGGAAACAAGGCCATTGATTTAAGTGCTAAACATGGATTTCACAGCCACTGGGAAATAGCTATGTCCTATATGTGATGTGGATGTGCCTTTTCCTATCTCCTCCCTCCAGTTACTCCCTGACCAGCATGGTTTTCATTTCCCTACAGCTTCATACCAGTCTCTTCTCAGGTTAATTCCAGCTTGCTGTTTTAAGCCTTCATCGTATGACGAATGTGATGATGCAAATACTTGCCTGGTTCTTTTGGTTCTTGTCTCCAGGACATCCTGTGGGTAGCTTCACTCTTTTTTTTTTTTTTTTTTTTTTTAGACTCCCCATAGGGAGGTATTTAGAGTTTCTGAGAAGTCAAAAATGGTTTCTAGGAAGCCACTTAAATCTCTCCAATCTATAGTGATAAGATAGTACCTTCTGCCTGTCTGGCTGTGTCTCCCTGTGTAGTATCCCAGGTACCTTAAATAGAGTACAGAAATCATTCAACTAACCTCTAGGGTCTGGCTTCTCTGCATCTACAGCTAGCAAGATCAGCCCTTAGTTTTCCTATGCAATGGGGACTAACTGGTACAACTCAACACGAAGCACTCTGTTTTGTTCAATTACATTTGCAGCTTTCCAGCTCAACCTTTTCTAGCCAATGCTGCTCAGTTTTTACTGAAAGGTTTTGAGGTAGTTTGCTTCAGTTTTGTTTCTAGATTTAACATCATTAGGATGGGCTAGTTCATTTTTATCAGCTGCTGAAATATCATAGAGTGGTTTGGGTTGGAAGGGACCTTAAAAATCATCCAGCTCCAGCCCCCCTGCCATGGGCAGGGACACCTTCCACTAGATCGGGTTGCTCCAAGCCCTGTCCAACCTGGCCTTAAACACTGCTAGGGATGAGGCAGCCACAGCTTTTCTGGGTGACCTGTGCCAGCGCCTCAGCACCCTCACAGTAAAGAGCTTCCTCCTAATATCTAATCTGCCTCCTCTCTGTCAGTTTAAAGCCATTCCCCCTTGGCCTGTCACTACAGGCCCTTGTAGAGTGTCCCTCTCCAGGTTACTTGTTGGCCCTTTTAGGCACTGGAAGCTGCTCTATAACTTCCCCAGGTCCTTCTCCAGGCTAAACAAGACCAACTCTCTCAGCCTGTCTTCATAGGAGTGGGGTTCCAGCAATCAGAGCATCTTCATGGCCTCCTCTGGACTTGCTCAAGCAGTTCCTTGTCCTTCTTATGTTGGGTACCTCAGAGCTGAATGTAGGACTGCAGGTGAGGTCTCCCAAGAACAGAGTAGAGGGGCAGGATCACCTCCTTCAACCTGCTGGCCATGCTTCTTTTGATGCAGCCCAGGATACGGTTGGCTTTCTGGGCTGCGAGCGCACACTGAAGCTGGCTCACATGAATTTTCTCATCAACCAACACCCCCAAGTCCTTCTCCGCAGGGCTGCTCTGAATCTCTTCTCTGCCCAACCTGTAGC
>WYDI02011714.1:0-30766 GCA_009867235.2 Psittacus erithacus
TCCTCTGGACTTGTTCCAACACTTCCATGTCCTTTTTATGTTGAGGACACCAGAACTGTGCACAATACTCCAAGTGAGCAGAGTAGAGGGGCAGGATCACCTCCTTCAACCTCCTGGTCACGTTCCTTCTGATGCTGCCCACGATATGGTTGGCTTTCTGGGCTGCAAGAGCACACTGGTGCCTCATGTTCATTTTCTCATCGACCAACACCCCCAAGTCCTTCTTTGCAGGGCTGCTCTGAATCTCTTCTCTGCCCAGCCTGTAGCTGTGCCTGAGATTGCTCCGACCCAGCTCTAAGACCTTGCACTTGGCATGGTTAAACTTCATAAGGCTGGCATCATCACACCTCAAAAGCTTGTCAAGGTCCTTCTGGATGACATTCCTTCCCTCCAGTGTATCAACCAAACCACACAGCTTGGTGGCATCGGCAAGTTTGCTGAGGGTGCACTCAATCCCACTGTCCATGTGCCTGATAAAGATGTTGAACGAGACCTGTCTCAACACCGATCCCTGAGGGACACCACTCGTTACTGGTCTCCAACTGGACATTGAGCCATTGACCACAACTCTTTGCGTGCAGCCATCCAGACAGTTCTTTATCCACCGAGTGGTCCACCTACCAAATTGATGTCTCTGCAATTTAGAGACAAGGATGTCATGTGGGACAGTATCGAACGCTTTGTACAAGTCCAGGCAGATGACATCAACTGCTCTACCCCTGTCCATCAGTTCTGTAGCCCCATCATAGAAGGCCACTTATAAAACAATAAAATAAAACAAGAACTGCTTACTTTAAAGAAGGAAAAAAAGTTGGAAAAATATGAAAAATTCGTGCAACAAAGACTTTTCGATCAGTTCCTGTTCTCTTCATTAGCTTTGCACTTGATCAATGTATCAAAACTAAACATTAATGTACCGTGACAGTTAATTCCAGACCAGTTTATTTTTTCCTCAATTGACCTTACCACAGTCACTGGCTTCTGCCCTGTTGATCAGAGACATGAGAAAATGTGTCAGTGGATAACAGAGTAGACAATGTTTTGTGAAGACACTCTTATAGCTATCACACTTGCAGCTCGGAATGACGCTATTTTGCTTACTCTCTCTTTATTCCTCCTTGCTTCTTTAATGACAGTGAGCACTTGCCAGTTCTCTGTAAAACAGCTTTCACATGGACAGAACAATAGAGCTTTGATAACAGATAAATAACTGCTGAGATTAAACCAAGCTGCAAGTAGTATAAGCCAATTAAACAAGTTCATAGCATCAATATAATACGATTTTGTGTAACAGTTATAGGTCAGAGAATGACAGCATGGGAATAGTTTTAAAACCATGAGTTGCTGTAATAGTTTTTTTGGATGGGGAAAAATAATTTGGTGTTCTATAAGTAAGTAACAGCATTTTAACACGTTTGCAAGTACTTGATGTGTCCTGCATATTCTCCAAATTAATTGAATTCATAATGTCAGATTATAGCTATAAATTTAATATAAAAGTATTATGAGAACAGCCACAGAGCTAAGAAATTAGGAAGCGCATGGGCAAGTTATTGACTGGACAGATTTACACTATGTTAGATTCTTAACAGTGGGCTAACAGTCCCTGAGAGTTCAGATATCTCTAATTCACCAGCAACAAAAACAAATGGGAAGACATGTACTAGCTGCCTTCTAATCAGAGAGAAAAATTTGCTTCACTAGAAGAGCCGCGATAAGCAACTTGCTCTTCAGATTTGAGAGCTGTAACAAAGAAAAAATCTCCAAACATGAGTGCTCTCTACTATTAACCTAGTAGGACTGGAACAAGGAGCAATTCAAACTAACCACCTATAAAAAATGCCAAGCTGCACCAGTTAAGTGAGGCAAATCAATCAGAAGGATAACGGAGAGATCATACTTTGAATTATGCTACATTATTTCATTGCGTGTCTCTAACTATGTGAGTTAATTGGAAAAGAAAATGAGTGAAGGCTGAGTAGACCTGAGAAACATGGAGTAGACCTCTGAAGAGCACAACTAAGTTATCATCTTCCCATGGGTATAAACATATCTGTATTCATCTGCAAGTCCTGAGGAAACTGGCTGATGAAGCTTCTAATCCACTAACCATCACACTTCAGAAGTCATGGCAGTCTCATGAAGTCCCCTGGGACTAAAGAAGGGGGAATATAACCCCAATTTTTAAAATAGGAATAAAGCAAGATGCAGGGAATTACAGGCCAGTCTCACTTGTGTGCCCAGCAAGATCATGGAGCAAATCCTCCTGGAAATTATGCTAAGGCACATGGAAAGTAAAGAGATGGTTGGTGACGCCAGCATGGCTTCACTAAGGGTGAAGCGCACCTGACAAATTAAGTAGCCTTCTATGACAGGGTTACAGATTTAGTGGATATGGGAAGAACAATTGACATCATCTACCTGTACTTGTGCAAAGTATTGGACACTGTCCTGCACAATGTCCTTGTCTTTATATTGGAGAGGCATGGATTTGACAGATGGCCCACTTGGTGGAAAGCTGAACTGATGCCTTGCTCAGGAGTCAGTATTGGGACTGGCTGTGTTTAACATCTTTGTTGGTGGCATGGACAATGGTATTGAGCACACCTCAGCAAGTTTGTCGAAGACACCAAGCTATTTGGTGCAGTTGACATACTGGAGGGAAAGGATGCCATCCAGAGGGACCTTGACAAGTGGGTCAATGCAAACCTCATGAAATTCAAAAGACAATTGCAAGGTCCTGCACCTGGGGTAATCCCAAGCACAAATACAGACTGGGCAGAGAATGTAGTGAGAGCAGCCCTGAGGAAAAGGACTTGGGTTGCATGACAGGAAGCATGGTCAGCAGGTCAAGGGATGTGATTCTCCCCCTCTGCTCTGCTCTCATGAGACCCCACGTGGAGTACTGCATTCAGCTCTGGGGTCCCCAGCATAAGAAAGAAATGGACTTGTTGGAGCAAGACCAGAGGAGGGACACGAAGATGATCAGAGGGGTGGAGTTCATCTCCTGTGAAGACAGACTGAGAGAGTTGGGCTTGTTCAGCCTGGAGAAGAGACAACTACAGAGACATTATGGCATCCTTCTAGTGTCTAAAGAGGGCTCCCAAGAAATCCGGAGAGGAACTTTTTACAAGGGCATGTAGTGACAGCACAAGGGGGAACGGCTTTAAACTGGAAGAAGGTAGATTTAGATTAGCTGTTAGGAAGAAGTTCTTTCCTGTGAGGGTGGTGAGACACTGGAACAAGTTGCCAAGAGAAGCTGTGGCTTTCCCATCCCTGGAAGTGTTCAAGCCCAGGTTGGATGGGCCTTACAGCAACCAGGTCTAGTGGGAGGTGTCCCTTCCCACGGCAGGAGGGTTGGAACCAGATAATCTTTAAGGTCTCTTCCAAATCAAACCATTTTATGATTCTATTTTTATTTGAGTTGAAGAGGATGTTCTAAACTGAAAAAGGCTAAAGGAACCTTATAAGTATATGAAACCTTAAAAAGCACACAAGCTATAGGTTAAATACCAGGTCATAGAGCCTCTATGACTGTTAGGACGCTTAACTAATGGAACAAAATGCCATGGGAAGATATGAAATCATCTTTGCAGGGGATAATAAAAGTTACATGGCTTCCACATGCCCCAAATAATACTGAGATGTGCAACATAAGCCTTTCCAAGATAAAAGACTGTACAGTGACCACACAAAGTTTTTTAATACAAAACTATTCTGAGAACTTTATACGACTCTCTTCCTCACCCTTGAAATGGGCAACCACACAAATGAGCTATTTCATTTCCAACTTGAACCACACTTTAAAGTGCCTATCTTCTCCAGAAGCTTTCATTATTAGTACTCCAGTACATACTTTCTGGATTTTATCAGACAAGCTGGCAAAGTGAGATGCAAAAAGTGATCCTATTTTAATGCAATCAGCTCAACCAAACCTTTAAATTAGAAACTGAAAAATAAAACAACAGAAACTATTTGAATACATCATAATTTTTAGAAGATAGGTAGCTCTGCTTCATGCATTTTAAAATATTTTTAATGAAGAACAAAACCAAAAACTTTAGTCATGTTATTCTTAAAAGTAAGCTAACATACAAACTGAAAACAGAATAATTTTTCATCTTTAATGATTTTTTCATTCAGTACACTGTAAGAATACTGAAAAAAATTGATTCACCTTTGTGTATTATAAGCAGCTCTGTGTTAGCTTTAATTTCACAACTTTTGCATTATTAAACAGTAAATATTTGTACAACAGTTTCCTTTAACCCTTTAATGTCTTTGTTTCTCTTTCACATTTTCATTAAAATCTCAGATTTATTTTTTTTTGTGAGTCAGATCTTCTATAAATATGTCGCTTACAAGTAAATACTTTTGTCCTTCATCTTCAGAAATAAAGTGTTTATGAAACTGTTTTGTTTGGGGTTTTTTTTGCTTGTTTGCTTTTTGTTCTTTTCAGATGTCATCGTTTCTTGATAGGTGCAGCTCCTTAGTGGTAGGTGAATTTTTTAGAGCACCAGCATCTAATATTCCCTACCTCTCAGATAAGGTTAATGGTTAAACAGTCAATGCAGTCTATGTAACCTTTTTCATAGTGTCCCAGTTTTGGTGACTTTCCTTTACTTCCAAGGAATACAATGGCTTTGCCAGCTTCTTCCACTGAAAATCAGAACAAGAGAAACTGCCTTAAAAGTGTACCAAATCGCTGAAAAATTAATACTATTAAGATTTACTATAATTATTTTAAATGGAATCCCACTTTGAGAAATTATATTCAAATCTATCTTAACATGAAATGTATTTCTCTGTTCTTTCTTCTCTTTAAAAAACATCATTGTTTGCAATATTTTTTTTATATTATGAAATGAACAAGGGTTCTGTGGATTACAAAAAACCATTTGTTTGCATTCATATATTTTTTTACTCAATGGCATTTTACTATGTATGTTTCTCTTTTCTGGTATTTCCTTTCTAACTTTATTGACTTCTACCCAAAGGGGAAAATGCATGTCTTCCCAGAACACAATGCCTTTCTTAATCTTTCTGTTTTCCTGTCTTGTACTTTTGCTTGTGTCTCCTGTGCAATGATCATCTGATTGCTGTTTTGTTGTCTTGTAACTTTCTTGTTGTCAAAGGTGAACACCAAGCAGCAATTCAAATAGCTTCTGAACTTTTCTGCTTTAAACATCCAGTTCCTTATATCTGCATAGCCTTTCCAGATCTTACATAACAGAATCCCTTGGAAATCCTATGCACTTGCATACTCCTATTTTGGGGCAGAAACCAGAAACAAACATATTCATATGTGACTGTCCTTTAGATAAAAAAATACATACAGTCAGATAATTATGTGCAGGGAAAATGCTTCTGTGTAACAGTGGAACTTGAAGACAGTAAAAGAGCTGTACAGAAATTACACATGTACTTTCATTTTTTAGTGCAGTCTGTACATTCTTCGATGAAGAATGTATGCCAGTGTACTGAAATCGAACAACCAATCTTCGGGAGATACAGTCAAAAAGCAACAGTTAAAATTCCTAGTGTAGGGATTAATCTTCTTTAGAATAATATTTCAGCCATATAAGGCAGAAGAATTAAAAAAGGACCTTCTTTCCCTTCATTATTTTTACTCATATTTTCAATTGACCAGTGAATTACCTCTTAGAAAATTAAAAGCTGCAGTTGATTACCATAGACAGCTGTGTAAGTGCAGAAAAGGACCTATTGATAAGTATGAAGAAGTCCACATAAAACCATAGACTGATACAGACAGAAGTTTAAAAAATCCTTCATTTTGTACCATTATATTTAATTTTCAACTAAGGAGATCAATACTGGGGCCTTTCTTACTGAAAATTAAGTATTTATGTTGCTTCTGCAGCCATTCAGCAGCAGTACTGAAAGCATTGATACAAGCATTTGACTGAATTAACTGTACCGTTTGACATGATTTGTCAAAATTTAATTTCCATTAAAAAATTTAATTCCATAAAACAGATCACTTGTGTGTACCAATATCTGTAGAATGCTACAATTCAATATTTAAAGTTTTTTCTGTCCTGGAGATAAAATTCCTCTGAAAATATTCCTGTATTATGAATCTTTTGGTGTGTGTGACATGAGCCGCAGCATTAAAGGTATTTTGGTGATCGAAGGTCATGTGAATACTACAGCCGCGTAATAGTTCTTTTAATAATTTTTTTTTTAATTATTATTTTTAGTGAAGGACAAGAATGCTACAAACAATCTCTAATTTAAGTTGAATTCAGTGAAATTTTCTTATCCCTTGTGGCTGAGGAAACCAACTCAAAAGCAATTTTCAGGTTTTATGGTAATGTTTTTCAGAAAAAAGAATTGTTCAGGATTTTTTTTAAAAAGTTAATTACAAATGTAAGACTAATGAAATCTTTAGATTGCTATCAAAATGGCTTAAAACCTCTAAATCTGAAACAAATTATTTTATTTTGCTTTACAGAACAACATGTTGACTGACCTAAGCCACTTTTGGTCTTTACCAAAAATAAAAATCTTATCTGTATTTGTATCCATGCATACATATATTGATACATAATATCATATGTATGTGTATCAATTATAAAACTGGTTTCCATCAACTCTCCCAGTTTAGCCACTGTTCATCCTAGAAGTTAATAACGTTATTAAATTATAAAAATTAATATTTTTTTAAGTGTTATTTTTATTACATAACATTAAAAAGATAACTGAAGCATCTCAAAGAGCTGATACAAATGAAGTCAGCAGATTTTAAGTATCTGATCTGCCTAGGTCCACCTCTGAACAGCACATTCTAAGACTATATTTGTTTTCAGGCACATAACTGTGTTTTAAATCTGATGCATAAAGCACAGCACAATGCACACCAATGTGGTCAGACACAGCTAATGAGCAGAAGGATATTATGATAAGATGATGTGCTCCAATAACATTGTCTTGAGATAGTAAAAGGATGGAAAAATAAAATGTGAAATTGCAGGGGGATAATGAACAGACAAACAAGGAGATCTAAGCTCCTTAAAAAAAAACTTGAGTAATACCACATGGGATATTTTTCAGCTGAGAAGTATGACAGTAAAACACTCTGATTTTCCCATTTTAGTACATGAGAAATACTAATACATAAACAGAAAATAAGCTTTGATATCTTCCTGTCTGTTCTAAGCTCTCCCCTTATTAAAAGTGCTATAGGAGTTTTGATCTATTGACACAGTATGAATGGAAGCTATAAAGATCATAGCTATGTCTGTCATTTATTTTACCAGTAACAAAAAGTGTTGGATATAAAGAACACAGCTATGAAGAACAGATGGATTACTCAGGGGTAATAAATTAATATGCATATTATAAGCGGTAATGGCAAGGTATTCCACCCTGGAAAAATAAACATTCTGATTTTTGTTTTTCTCAGTCTGAAGTCAACAATGAAGCTGCCAATTTAAAGGTTAAGTTTGTGGTTTTCACCTTTAAGAATTTTTCTTTTCCATAGTTCAAACCCCCACAAGATACATGTACATCCAACTCAAATTTGCCATGAAAGGTCAAAACATTTTTAACTTCTTACTTGCAGAAAAAAATGTGGTGGTTTTAATTCACAAAACAAAGTTACACAAATTTGTAAAAGCAAGAGCTTTATGAATAAAAATCCAGTCATAAATAAATGGTTCTTTCTTTCAAATGTTCATGGTGTAATATTCCCCAAAGAAAGGACCAGCCTACTTTTCCGATGTTTGCTGATGACATCAAGCTGTGTGGTTCAGTTGAAACTCTGAAGGCAAGGAATGCCATCCAGAGGGAACTTCACACGCTTGTGAGGTGGGCTGATGGCAACCTCATGAAGTTCAACCATGCCGAGTGCAAGGTCCTACACCTGGGTTGGAGCAATCTCAGGCACAGCTACAGGCTGGGCAGAGAAGATTCAGAATAGACCTGCGTAGAAGGAATTGGGGGTGTTGTCAATAAGAAAATGAACATGAGCAGGCAGTATGTGCTCTCAGCCCAGAAAGCCAACCATACCCTGGGCTGCATCAAAAGGAGCATGACCAGCAGGTTGAAGGAGGTGATCCCACCCCTCTACTCTGCTCACTTGGAGTATTGTGGACAGTTCTGGTGTCCTTAACATAAAAAGGACATGGAAGTGTTGGAACAAGTCCAGAGGAGAGCCATGAAGATGCTCCAGGTGCTGGAGCAAGGATCCCCTGCAGCCTGTGGTGCAGACCATGGTGAGGCAGGCTGTGCCTCTGCAGGCCCATGGTGGACCCACACTGGGGCAGTTCATGAAGACGTGCAGCCTGTGGGATACCCCATGTTGGATTAGTTCATGGAGAACTGTCTCTCATGGGAGAGACCCCGCTCTGTAACAGGGAAAGAACAAGAGGAAGAAGGACTGACAGAGAGAATATGTTATTGACTAAAACCCCCATTCCTCATCACATGGTGTTGCATGAAAGGAGAAGTTAGAGAAAATTGTAAGTGAAGATGATCCCCGGATGGTAGAAAGTTGTTTAAAGATTTGCACTTTTTTGTCATTATCCTGCTCTGGCTTTTCACTGGCAAGAAAATAATTTCCCCAATCTGTCTGTTTTGCCAATGATAATAATTTGTGGGTGATCTTTCTCTGTCCTTATCTTGGCCCACAAGCCTTTGATTATATTTTCTCTCCCCAGTCTAGTTGAGTAGGGGAAGTGATAGAGCAGTGATAGAGCAACATCCAACCAGGGTCAACCCACCACAGTCTCAGATCTTCTTATAAGGAGACAAAACATGAGCTTAATCTGTGACATCCAAGTATGAAATTGTTTAAAGACAAGATATGTGATTGGCTCATCATTCTTATACATAAACACAGAAAGGTACGTTGTACTTAATTATTGCATGACTGATATTGCTCATGTTTGCAATTGACATTTTCTTGACAGTCACCTTAGTGCAGAAATGCAAGATTTGTGCGAAAATAGCAGAAAGAGGAAGAGGGAGAGGAAAAGGGAGAGGAAAATGAAAATAGAGTCAGCTCTGGTTTCGTACAAAACTTTCCATACAAAAGGCAACTGGAAGCAGTTCTAAAATCAGGACATAATTCTGCTTCTGCTTAATAAAATTATTCCATGATTGCATCACTATGACTATGTATATCAGCCATAAAACAAGTAATTTTGATATCCATGGATATTAAAATGTGTTTTCTTTGGAAAATAAAGGCTTGGATATGAGAATAATCACCAGTCAGCTTTTTACAACCAGGATAGGTCATTCTACCAGAGTACTTGTACAAGGAAAAAAAAAAAAAATAAAAAAAGAGAAAAGCCATGTTGTGGTTGTTTTTGTTCTGTTTTTGTTTTTTTTTCTCTAAAGGCAACTTTGATTTGCCATTTCTCTTATCCCACCTCTGTCTCTGTCCTTCATATGTTATGTCCTATGTTACATCTGGGATTCATCGGGTCCTCTTCTCTTCTTAAATCACCTTCCAGCTTGTGCTATGTCTATCCTTGCTATGGATTTCCTTTCTCCATGTGTTTCAAAATCTTGTCTCTTCTCTTTCAGATTTTTCTAAGAGGCCATCTGCAATTCAGTATACTTTTTAGAGAAGCTAACTGCTATTAACAAGCACAAAAGTTTCTGGGTAAGTTGTCACGAGTTATCTGGACTCCAGGGACTAGCTCTACCTGCTTTTGGACACTCACGAAACAAAAACAAAATAAGCCTTAGTGTTGCTTTTGTCAGGAATCAGTGATAAAGCTAATTAAAGGTGCAGTCTGCCTTTCTCAAATCACTCTGTAAGGTCTTTAGGACAAAGTCACTTCTTGCACTTAAGCTCTCGGCAGCATAGCTACAGTCAGATAAGCAAGTATTTATCTATGGTTGATAACAGTCATATCAGACACATCACCTATGTTTTCACCAGCAACAAAACCATAAAATTTTATTTTCAGTTAGATTAAATTATGTGCAGTCACAGCATCAGAGACAGAGGTTAAATGTGAGCCCTGTGTTGGGACCACATCATGTCTCTAAATGGCTTAGGAAGGAACAGCCTCAGGATGGTTGAAAGGTACACATATATGGGATAGTTATTTTTGCTTGCCACTGCTAATAGGATTTAATCGTTTGTAGAAACTGAGTTAGAATAGCTTTTAAATACTTCAAAATATGAAGACTCAGAAACAGTAGCAGGCGTGTCTGTATATATTCTTAAACATAGTAATAAAGAAGGCAACAAGTGGACTCATTAGATATGTGAAGGCAAAAAAAAGTTTATGGTTGAGTGACAGAGCAGCTAAAGTAAAAGCTTTGCAGATTTTCATTTTAGTTCTGAACAAAAGTAAAAGTGAAACAATTCATAACAAAGAAAGAATATCCACAAGTTCTATAAAAACGATCACATGAAATTCTGATTGTGCTTCAACTTTTGGTTTAGAGTAGCAGCAACTTCCCTCATGGTTAAAAATATTATGGATTTTATAGAAAGTATAAATTTAGTACATGCATATATGTGAAGACAGATTTTATTTATTTTTTTTTTTACTTTCTAAATGTCTGCAAAAAAAACTCTGAATTGTTTATATGACTCTTCTATTCAAAAACTGAATCGATGCTATGTTTATTTGAAGTGGTCTGCATTTTCCTCTGGCATGCCAAAGAGAACTGAGGGATATGTTCCATTCTACTAAATTTGGAGGGTTGTTTTCTTTCTGTTTGTTTAGTTTTTTATTTCCAGCTAGAAAAAGCCCCATCCATTTCCAGCCATATCACTGATGGCTCCTGAGGCTCAGTCACACCAGCTGGTTGGGAACTTTCTCATTATAGTCTAAGTAAATAAGCATTAGATGTTCATACTGTGAATGTCTCTTACACTGTGGTTTCTCTATAAGTTTAGTAGATCCAATGGATATTTTGTGTTTTCACTCTACGAAGCACTATGTGACTTGCTATCAGGCACATGCAGACTGCTATCAGCTTTATTTCTGCCAGAAATGTCTGTGGTTCTCTGTTAACCATTAACTAAAGATCTATGTTTTTGAGTTTAATAACTGTCAGCAAAATTCATTTCTTGGAGAATATATAGTGAAACATTGCTGGTTCTTCATTAACCTTTTTATCTGTAGCCCAGAAAGTCTCGTATATCTTGATACTTGATTCAAGGTTGGAGCCTAAAGTTAACCTGTAATTAGACGTTTAAATCTCTGTCCCTGATGCTCAGAGGTATCAGTAACATATATCACCCAAGCTACAGTTGCTAATGAACTCCTAAAAATCATGTTTAAAAGAGGTACATTTTAGAGTTTGTGCAGGCGTCTTCCTTCCTCACACATGACCCACTAGTATTCTTAGCTTGTCAGGATTTTTCAATGACGAAAACACTGAAGGCTTCTGAAGGCTTCTTTATACATACATTCTTCTGTGCTTTTATACCAGATGTCATTTACTTTTTCTTTTTTTCTGACATGAGGAGAAGGAAGAAGAAGAGGGGGTGAGAGACCAAGCAAAGTGTTCACACTGGTCTGCGTTTACTGTGGAGAAGATGAGCCAAAGTACAGCACTTTGTACTTCATGTTTTGTGGTGGACTTGCTGTCTAGCAACAACTGTTCCATAGCTTCAGACAAGCCCCCAAGAAAGCTTTATCTCACACAGTATGGATCTTATCTTTCTTGTTAGAAGATCCATACTGGCTGAGACTTGGTTACTGTGCGCAATGGATATACTTTGTTAGTTAAACAGGGCTTAAGACTATTGAGCCCATGGAACCTTGAAAGGCTTTGGGCTTCATGGAAAACTACCCACTGTGCCTAAAATACATCAGATTGCTACATACACATTATTTATTACTTAATTTGAGAAAACAAGATCTGATTTTTAAATATTGTTCACAAGTTGTCTTGACTCACCATGCTACGCAGTATCAATCTTAAATTGGTGCAAACACACCTTTGGGGTGGTCAGGGATTTAAATTACTTTAATGCAAGTATTTCTTTAGAAGACATTACAATCAGAGTCAAGGATATTTTCCTGTTGTTTAACCAGTCAATTTCTTTCACATTATTCCAGAGAAATATGTATTTGACTGTGTACATAAAATGCTTTCAGGTTTCCAATCTATTGTTTGGATCATGTTGACTAGTTATTCAAAGAAAAGGCAGCTGAATTTGGGAGATGTTAAATAAATGATGAAAAATGCTTAAGCAAAGCAGTGAAATCAAGTTTTGGATGAGAAATTATTGTGTACAGCAAACACTATTTTTCCTGGAATAGGGCTCTGAGGAATACCAACAGCCAGGTTTCAGTCTGGTTGGTGACTAAGTAATTCATTTGTTTAGAAAGATTATCATTCCTCCTACTATTGTTTGTCCTTTCTATAGTCTTTGTACCAAATAGCCTAATATCTCACACGGTCCTCCATGCAGTCAAATCTCAGTAGAGTGATTCTTTGTTTTGTCTTTCCTTTAGAAATTATTCTTCTACAAGGTGTATTTCCTTTAGTTTAGTACTCTTTTCTGTTTAGACTTGCCAATTCTTTGATATTTTCTCTATTATACTTCTTTTGCAGAATAACTTTATACTCTGGCCATCCATGACCAATTTTTTGATTGTACCCCATAGTCCCTCATAGCACTGCACTGAGTTTGGTTTCTTTAGGGTGTCTAAATAGGACGATACTCAGAAGAATGCAAAGATCAATTATAGGTCAAGAATGTATTCGGTGCTATGCATTACTTCACCTGTTAGTTTCTCTTCACTTTTGGAGGAAATGTAATTAATATTCTTAATTTTAATTAATTTTTAATCATGGATCAGTTATCAGTTATTTTGATTAATTATCCTATGGAATACTTAAATCCTAAAACTAGCACACCCAACACTCACCAGTGGAGTCATAATGACAGAAAAATTGGTACTGTAATTGGCTTGTCAACTGAGAGTGGTGGTGTTTAGTTGCTGTGTCAGTAGCTTTGCACCTTTGTGCCCAAATCCAATGTAATGCCAATGAAAGACTATTTCTATGTACATCTGGCAGTGCTAAAGGAGCAGTACCGCCCTCTACTTTACATTGTCTATTTCACATTCTGGGTGAAAGTCTGCCAAATAAAAATTACTAAGTAACACCATGTTTTGTGTTTGATATAAAGGGAAACTTAAATCAATAGTCTATATAGTTATTTCTCTGTATTTGCAGCTAAATCCAAATGGAGTCCAAATAAATTCCCAAATACTATCATTTTCCTGAAACAAAATGTTACTTTTATATGCATTACATAGCTTCATGAAACCTCTTTTAACTGACAAAAATCCAAATGGTAATTTGACAAGCATGGATGTTTGAGGACTAAGAAATAAATTAGAAGAGTAAAAGAAGCATAAGTTCTTTTAATTTTGTGGGCTTATCTCTCTGTCTCCCAAGCAAACTGGAGATGCGTAAAGATACCTTTGGTCTATTTGTTGTGACAACTGGTCTGGTGTACAGGCTGTTTGAAGTGTGCTTATGTTCAGCTACAAATACTGAGAGGAAGATGATGGAAATATCTGCCTACAACAGAAACTGAATTAAATTGTTCTCAGAATTTCAGCAGAGAGTCTGCTCTTAAACAGTCCTTGGTGACAGAATTCATAAGAGAAAAAATTGTGAGGTCTGACACTACTCTAGCAATGTCATTATGGGCATGTTAGGGATACATAGGCAGAACTGAGTTAAGAAGCTGACAGTAACTACAGCAAGGCAGTTCAGGGGTTCAATGTCTCATCAAATTCTCCATTGTATTGTCATACTGAAGAATAGCTCATAATAAGTTAGTCAGTAGAATTCAGCCTTATCCACATTTTGGTTGTTAAAACTACAAAAAAAAAAAAAAATCACAGTAATCTCAACATGGTTTTGCTTTCCTCTCCATACTTGTGTTTCCCATAAAGTGTATTTGTCCTGATAAACTGCTAGGGAAGATAGCATTGAGGTATAATGGAAAAGAAGTAGAAAACTTTAGTGTGTTTGGGCATCTATAATTACTATTTGACAGAAGCTATTTTCTTCTCTGGTTTAGGTGTCTTCTATGCATTGGATTTATAAAATTTTAATTTTATATTTAAATTAACATTTTAAAATATCAGGTTGTCCTGGACATTAGTCTTGAATCCTGTTGCTTGTGTTCAAGTAGAAAGAATTTAAATACTGTGAATATTCAGTTAACATCTGAATTCTTCTAGTTGAAAAGCTTGTTCTCAAGAAACAGGAGAATACCTGTTTTGACTATTCAGTTTCTTTCTTAACTTGCTGATAATTATAAATGGTTTTGAACATTTCTTCACAGTGGTAAGGCTACTTCCAGAATGCTTAAACTCAGGCTAGAAAAACACATCAGAAAAATGTTTCTGAGAATTTCTTTAGTTCTCTATTGTGTTTTTTACTTCTTAGTGTCTCTCCACTTCTGAAAATTTGAAAGAAATTTAAATTTCCAGCCCTGCATGAAGATTCCTGTGTTTAATTAAGGCACAGGTAAAATAGCCATTAGTGAATTTCTTCTAAATTTTAAAACTGTGGGTTAATAGCAATTCATATTTGTAACAATGTGTGGATGAAAATTTAGGTTACTTCAGATTTTTAACCCTTGCCCTATGTGACCAAGTTCTGAAGCAGCAACAATTTACTATATCACAAATTGGCAAATGAATAAAAAAACCACAATAAAATTGGTACAAAATTATTTGCCTCTTTCCATCAGATTATTTCATTGTTTACTCTTAAAAAAAAAAAAAAGTCAATAATTTTTGCTTTATATTTAATTGGACTGATTGGAGGAATTCAGAAATTAAGTACAGTGTACTTCGAACAAAATCTAGAGTCCAAATAATGGTTTTGGACTTTCAGAAGAGTCAAGCTAGGCAGTACCCCAAAGAAATGCTTGTAAAAAGTAGGAAAGTGACAGTAAAGTTCTCATCTAGAAGCATCTAGAAGACCCAGTTCCTTCTAGTTATTTTCTTTGACAATCTGTTGCAGACATTGGTCTGTCCTTGCTCTAGTTTTTCTAGGACATAATACACTGCAATCCCATTTCTGGCTTATACAAAGAAGAGCAATTCTTTTTCAGTCCATCTCACATCACCACGCAGCACTCTGTATTTCTGTTTCTGTCAACAGCTTCAGGCTACTCACCAGCCAGCACAGGAGGACACAGACTAAACCTGGCTCTTTGATTTGGCAGATCTACATCTCTTTTTTTCAGTTACATTACCTTTTGGTGCAAACAAGTCAAATGTCTATATTCAGCTATGATGCAATGACAAGTATGCGGTACTTTCTTCCAAAGCCAAGAATGCAGCTCAGTATTTCCCAGAAGTCAACTCCATATTTTATTCTAACCTTAATTTAGACTTACGTGCATCCCCCTATGAAGGAGGTAGAATGAATAAAGGAAGAAAAATAAAAATCATTATTGTTTATAACATCAAAGTAATACCATGTAATATGTCCTCATTTGGCTCAGCTGCAGGACAGCCATTCAATGTTGAAGAGTCATTGTTAATTCTGGATACTTTCTGATCTTTATACCAAATATGCAACTTGCACATATAATACTGGAATAAAGAATCTAGTTTGCAATATATCCAGGTAGACAAACTCAGAACACTGATTTAAAAATGTGTAAAGCACAATGCTTGTCTACTACTGAAAACCTTCTACAATTTCAGTGTTATTTTGCAGACAAACCCACTTCACAGATTAATATAACTCATACAGTTAAACTGGTGTTCATGCTTTCTCATATTCATGTCAAATTTCAATGTTGTGATTAATATTTCTATTAAAATAATTACTTTATGATTAAAGTGTTGGCCTGTTATTAGTGTAATTAAACCAAAAATCTGGCAATATTGGAATTGCAAAGGCTATAAAAGATTAACATGTGTGGATGCTGACACTGAAAAAGTTCTTGAAAGGAAATAATTAGAAACAGAAAAAGAAGAGAGGAATCATAATTCCATAAATATTTGTAGGCTCTAGATTAAAAAGAAAAATCAATGATTGTGGCATTTGCTCCCTCCAAATCCTACTGTTAAGACCTATTAAAAAAAAAAAAATTTAGTGCACAAAACCTAAAGCTTCAGCCAATCGATGCTGATTAGATTTACGGTTTAACTGCAATGTTCATGGTTTTCATCCAAGCATTTTCTCCTAGATTATGTTTCAGGACAGATCTATACAATAAGAATGGCTTTAATCTCATTTACTGACAAGCTGACTACCACCGTGCAATGCAATTTAGCTTTCACAAAGCCCAATATTTCTTTTCTCACTCATTTATAGCGAAGCTCACTTGGTTTCAAGTGAATGACATTGTACAGCAATTCCCCACCAGCAGGTCTCAAGTTGTGAATTTTCTAATCAATTGCTATCTACAGGGATGATCATCTGCATCCTGTTAGATCTTTCATGCTCCAGTGAACAATAAAGCTATAAAATATAGGCTAACAATTGGTGTCTACATGCATCTTTGCTGAGCCTTCCAGAAACTGTGTTTGTGAAAAATATCACCTATCCAGAAAAAAAAAGCCCACCACTAAACAAGGCTGAAGATGCATTTCCCATTCTAGTACAGTATTTGTTACTCTTGTGGTATTTTCTGGCAAAATCGCAAGTGATACATATGATTTATTGACGTCTCACAACGCGTACAAGTGAGGTTCTCAAACTGCTGTAAGATGGCAATTAGATGCAATTTATCAACAGGTGAATCTTGCTGAAATGATCCAGTGCTTCTTCTTGAAGTGCAATCAAAATTCTGCTATCCCTGGCTTTGTAGCCGAGACAAAAAAATTTTTGCTCTTTTACAGAATTTTCTCATCAGTATTGCATTGAAAATAAAATAAAAAACCTCATAGCCTGTCTGCTTCCAGAGTGATCTTTCTGGAGGGCTTTGAAATGGTGACATACCTTTTAAAAATACTATTAAATTGTATCAGTATTTCGTAAGCAACATGGGACTTGAGTTTATTGTAAAGATCTGTCAAACCATGCCAGAAATATGAAAAAAATTATGAAATAGAGAAAGTCCTAGTGCTTGAAAGAAAATCAGGTCTGAGAAGATATATGCCAAGAAATTATGTTACTTAGTATTCACTACGTTTATGCATGTGCAATTAATGTACTGATTACTTAAGATCAGCAAAATTTCCAGGCAGCAACCAAGGTTTAATCTAGTCCTTCTCAACTGCTTAGAGCCAAAACAGAACTCTTGAAGTAAGTGACATGTACCTTTAGACATGTGGTTAATTACTACTAGCTATCATGATTATCTTATTTCTTCCCATTTAATTTTAACTTCAAATTATTGAAATGGAAGTCATAACCCTGAATGGTGGGGAGGCCAATAACTCCAGCACGTCTCTCACTGCTGTTCCACCACGATCTCAGTGTCTCATCTGCATTCTATACTTCTGGTTCTTGCTCCATCCATGGATGTGCAGGCAACCCAGCCTTTCACAACAGCTCACTCATGCCCTTGTCGCCAAACAGCACCTGCCCCTTAAGAGCTCTGCAGGTGCTGAAGATATGCTGCCACATTAATGTGGGCTTCTGTCTGTGGCGGTGAATCCAGCGCCTGACCTTGACCCTCCTCCTGCAAAGAATTTCAGCCACAACGAGGTAAACACTGTGACTTCGAAGTTGCTCTTTATATGCTGTAAGGAACCCCTACACAGGGGGAAGAAACTTAATTAAATTGATCAGAACCTTTTTATTATTGAAAATCATGGGTTAAGGATCTAATATATTCTTAAAATTACATATAAATCTGAAAAACAGTTCAGGTACTTCCTTCTACATTCTTTTGGGAACTTATGTAGAATAAACTGTTCTAACAAAATCTATCATTGCTAGTGTTTCTGCAGCCCAATGCATTAGGATTTAAATTGCATGATTGCTTACTGCTTGGAAATTTTTCTCCCACTTTTATTAATTCACTGGTGAATTTCCCAGTCCATATGAAATATGAGAATGTAGAGATAATAACAAAGATAGAATTGGTTATAAAAGTGAGCAAATAAAGAGAAATATTGTTTGAAATGCGAGTGATAATTTGAGATGTGCTCATGTTCTGTTTTGCTGTTTATCTGTCTCCCAGTCTTAAGCTCCTTAAGGGAACACGGGGCTAAATCAATGCTGATTTCCTTATGTCCTTATGTTTGCCTCAGTTTTGCTGTCAGGAAAAAATAGGAAGGGTTATTAAGCAAGCATCTTTTTATCATACCTTCTCCTAAGAAAGTCATAACCCAAATTTTCATAAATAAACCACTGTCTGGATTGTTTCTGTTCTTCTACCATATATGCATAGTCTTTCAAATGATCTAATTTTCTTTTAGGGCATTTCCAGGCTTCTGGTTGGGGGGGTGCTGGTATTGTAGCAAATGAGACAAATGTCCATCTCATTTTTTTGTTGGCTAGGCACAATGGGAGAAAATGAGGGAGGGAGGGAGGGAGGGAAGGAAAGGATGGAAGGAAGGAAGAAAGAAGGAAGGAAAGGAAGGAAGGAAGAAAGAAGGAAGGAAAGGATGGAAGGAAGAAAGAAGGAAGGAAGGAAAGCCTTGAAAAAACATTATAAATATTGTTGGTACGATATTTTGTATGCATAAATAATATTTTTGTTGTCACTTACCTCAGTCCTCACTGTTCTTGTATGTCTTAAGAGTTGACTGAGGTCATTGGGAGTCTTTAAACAGATAAAATCAGAGCTGCGTCACGATGCATATACATAAATACATTTACAGGTGATTGTGAATACTTAGATTAAACACAATACAAATATTAATAAGCAATCAATTCATTATGTCACTATAGCACCTTTTTTGGATTTACATACATGGTTCAATCTCTTCAATTAGAGTATCTAGAAACTTCCTAACTTATTGATGCAAACTATCGGATGGGGTAACACTTCAAATTTCGGAGTCAAACATGCTGATTTAATATGTGTCTGTGCATGAGAGATGAGGATCAAATCCTCTGTGTGTGAAACCACTAGCCACAGATGGCTCAGGAGGCTGAAACCAGTCTGACTGGAATAATTCCCACCTCATAAGGTAATTTAGCAATAAAATCCAGAGCGCAATGGCGATTTAATTTTTCTTCCAAAAACAATGCACATATAAGAGTTTACTGCAAACTAATTTTGTCAGACTTTTACAAAGAAAACTGAAGTTCAAGGACAGTGGAAATTACACCCTTTTGTAGAGGCACTGCCAAAAGAGGGTGGACTAGTCTGGAAGGATCAACAATAATAAGAAAATGGTTTATTATCCATGATTCTTTCACCTTTCACCACTGGGTCTTTCAATAGGATTGCCAGTAAAATAAGGTGTCCCACAAAAAAAAAAAAAAAAAGAGAAAAAGTGATATTACTTCTGCATGGAGGGCAGAAAGAACAATTTGAATGGGTGAGACACATTTAAAATATTCTCCCTTTCATATTTCCAATCAAAATTCTCCGAGCATTTCACCTGCATCTAGAATACCTCAAAGCTGCAGTTCTTCGGCTAATTCAGACCAGTTTCACCTGGAATACGTGCTCATGCTGCCTTTTCATGAAAATCATGATACGAAACATAGAGCAGCAGAAGCTTATTGAGTAGTCAAAGCATTCATGAGAAATAGCTGTATTTGGGAAGGAAGAAGCAAATGTAGACCCCAATGAATGTAATTTTGTCCTCATCTTATCTGCTAAATATCCAGCAGTAAAGGAAACTGGCATGGAGAGGAAAAGAACAACTTGATCAGAGTTACAATGAGAGTAAGAAGATGGTAGTAAAACCAGTTCTCTTGAGTTTTAGTCTTGTTTTAACTGCAAAATCCCCCCCTTTATTTTTCCTTTAATGCCTCTACAGAATTACGTTATTTAGATTCTGATTTCTTTTATAATGTCAGTCACAGAAATAAAGCTGCAATCTGCCTTTTTTATTGATTATGTAACAACTAATCAGAAATTAAATCCATGTGGTGTCATCTGATCCTCAAGTAGTTTAAAAGCCTGGAGTGATATTTGGCTCATCAGACTTATGCTGATTTAGGGCCATTTGGACATAGAAAATATATTTTTAACTAAGGCAAGAGTTGTAATTACCAAATTCAGTTACTGCAGGTAACCAGGCAATAAACACCTGCATCAGAAAAAAAAGATTGTTTTCTCTCTTATTAAGAATATCAAATTACTTCTTTCCCTGTGCCATTTTCCCTATCCTTTCCTTTCCTCCCCAACAAAGAGAAAATCACAGGTAGGATGGATTTGAGGTTTGGATTTCATTTGTTTGATTTCAGTCTTTAAATAATTTTCTCTGCACTCAGTAGCTGTACATCTTGTAGCTTATTCCCTTGTCCTTATTCCTGGCTTTGGCTGGGTGTGGAGTAGAGGAAGAGCAAACCTGTCTGGTCAGCTGGAGCCGCTGCCTAGACATCTGCTGAATGTTATCTTGGGATTGTATCTATCACCATCCCAAAGCAGAGCCATCTGGTTCTCATGTAACTGAAACTATGAGATGTAATTTCTAGAGGCATCAAAACTGCAAAAATAAGTTAACGTCATACCTCTTATACCTATGAACAGTTTATGTTATGACACTGTCTCTCCCCACAGCACATAATGCAAAAATAATGTGTGTTCTTTAAAGCACAGACAACTTTAAAAGTGATTAATATAACAATAAAGGTGTATTTACAGTGGCATGACAGCCAGATGGCTATATCAGGCACCAGCCTTTTTGGTACCAAACAATTTATATAGATTTTAAGATGGCATGTCACAAATTAAGGAAATAATTTACTGTTAGGATATTTCATCCGTTGGAAGTTGTAATAGAACTTCATAAGAACACATACATCAGAATTATTGTGCCTTGGCCATCAATCTGAAAGATGTGAATGAACTAAAAAATACGTGATGTTTGATCAGGCCCCGGGATCTAAATGCAATATTGAATGCAAATAATAAAACAACATAATCATTGGAGTGAAAATAAGCTTTGTCTTTGGAAGCATAAAATATCTCTTTGTACCAGGTTAAGCCATTTTGAAGTATTTGGAATAAAGATTCATTTTCTTTTGAAATATTTTATGCTGACATAGCTGATTATATGATGGGTATTTAATTTTCACCAACATGGTTACATTTATTGTCATAAATGCTGTGTATTAGAAATGACAGTCAGCTTTCAGTAGCATATTGATATCAAAAACAACTTACAGTGAATTTAAAGATCTTTTAATACTGGTAATTGTGAGTGTAGATTTACAAATTCATGTTATCTTACTGAACAAATTAAGATTTAGATTTACAAATTAAGATTTAGATTTACAAATTCATGTTATCTTGTTGTTTTCTGTGAGTTACCAGGTACAAAACTTAATGATATCTGACAGTTATAGGGATTTTGCAGACAATCATATGCCCTGTTGTCTTTTGTGAATTGTTTGGAAACTTGGCCAATCATTTTACTCTGCCGGTTTTAATTTATTTGTTGACGCTTACTGGTTGTTGAAACATAGAGGCTCAGTTACCCTGTAAGCTGAGATCTTTATTCTAAATGCCTGTACTCCTATTTATTACTAAGGAGCTCACTCCAGTAAAAAAAAAAAAAAAAACAAACCAAAAAAAAGGGAAAAAAAAAGCATCCTTTATTTTGTATTTTTATATTAACAATATGAACTCAAGATCTTAATGCTCTAAAAAAGCCCGGGGGAGGGGGAAGAAGCAGCATTCGATACTTCTTATGCTTCTTGCGCTTATTTCTAAATAACATCTAAGAGGTTTTTTTTGTTTCTGACAAAATAGAGAATGTCATAGAAAATGTCGTAGAATAGTTAGGTTTGGAAAGGACCTTAAGATCATCTAGTTCCCACCTTCCTGCCATGGGCAGGGTACACCTCACACTAAACCACGCCACGCAAGGCTCTGTCCAGCCTGCCCTTGAACACTGCCAGGGAAATAGTTGAACTGGGTGAAGAAAAAGGCCAATAAAAAGTGCCAGAAAAATACATTATATCCAGTGAAAAACTTTGTCCTGAGCAAGGGAAAATTTTGGTAGGTGGTGGGTGGGTGGGTGGATGGACCTGGAAAGCAGAAATTATGAGTTGGTCATTATTACAGTCAAAGTTCACAAAATCAGCCTTGTTCTAACTGGACTAGTGACAGTGTAATGCATTTCAGTGGGATATGCTCAGTTACTCTAGATCTCCACACTCTGTAGGCTTCTGAGTGTTGTCTATGATCTTTTACTTGTCCACTACAGTCTGGACTGAAATGACCAAAAGGTCAGAGTAGCGCTGATGCACTTGCTCATGCACTCCAGGACTCCTGCAATTTCTTAATCTGCCTAACTGTGATTTCACTCAGGGAAGAGAACTCCTTGGCATTTCTCCAATCACCAGGAACACACACACATATATATAAATATATATAATATCTGAGTGGTTTTTTCTACCAGGTTGGCTTAGTTATCACCTATCTAATTTGAGCTGCAATGCGATGAATTTATGATTTAATTTATGATTTCATGTAAACCGTTTATGATTTCATGTAAATAATAACATGCCGTATTTTAGGACATCTGAGCTTTTAATGGCTACTAAGATAAAATAATGTAGAATGTTGATAAGGTTTATAACTAAAATAGATAAGGAGACAACAAATTTAATAATACTCATAAATATGAACACACAAGAGTGAATGAGAACATAGATTTTTTTAGTCGTTTTAACATAAAATAATTTTATCAAACACTATAAATTAAAATAATATGCTAAATTATAGCATGTAATATAGCAATCCTATATTATTCATTATTTAGAGACTTTAGTATCCATATTATAATTTTCAAGGCACTTGAGATCAAAATTCTACCAGGTTAGTGTTTCTTTAATATCCGTAAGTGGTTTGGAAATTCAGGCACCTTTTCATATACATTGAAACTAGTTTCTCTACACACATTAAAAAAGAATATTTAAAATTCAATCCACTAACAAGTCAATATTATTACTGTAGTTGTAGGTGCTTGGTTACCATCTCTTTATGTCACCGAGGAAGGTAGATGATCCTCTGAATCACCATCATTACACCACATAATGATCCTGACCCAAAACTGCCATCAACTGGAGTCAGACCCAGGCCAACTAACCCAACATACCTAAATGAACCTGCAGGCAAAGAGAATCCCAGTTAATTAGTAGCAGTAGTAGTAGTAATAGTAGTAGTAATATTATTATTCTTTTCTCAACATGTAAATTTTAATTTAAATAGGTTCCATTTTCCATTTTGGAACTTTTTTTATATATATACTTTTGGAGGGCTTGGTAGGGAACTGAGAGATGTTATGTTTGGTAAATGATCTCTTCAAGATCTTGAATTTTCTTTATCCATATTCACCATTTATTATAATTTTATAGTAATTTTCTTAGTTTAATGATCTTTTTAATAGTTATTTCCCAATTTGGTCTCCACTAGATATGTTTATCCCTTTAGATTAACTACTAATTATTTCACTGATCAAATTCCAGTTGTACTGTCTATGGACACACCATATAAATTAAACTACTTATTGCTTTTGAATAAAAAAACCCACCCTAAGTTATTAATGTGCTCATTTCTGAGTGTTATTTATTTTTTTTCATTATAAATGATTTATGTGATTCATTAGATTGCGGTAATTATCATTTTAGACTCATAACTTTGTTATTTCTGCAAGCTTTACTGGTGTTGATGAAGTACATTGTTATTTACAAGTCACGTTTAATAAGTAGTAAATGCAGGATAATGAAGCCAGTCAAATTATCTATAAAAGACAGTAAAATGCATTGTAAATGCTCCATCCCTGACAGTGTTCAAGGCCAGTCTGGACAGAGCCTTGAGTGACATGGTCTAGTGTGAGGCATCTCTGCCCATGACAGTGGGTTGGAACTGGATGATCTTTAGGTCCTTTCCAAACCTAACCATTCTTTGATTCTGATTCATAGGAAAACCCTAGCTTGATATTGCAAAGCAATTGCATTATCTCTTCAGAGAAAAGTAAGAAGCTCTTTTATCCGCTGCCGTATTATTTCTAGAAATAAAAATATATTCCTAAAAAATGCAAATAGCTATACTACCACCGCATCAACATTAATAGGAGGAGATTGCCCAGTTTAGCATATCAGTACAGAAAGATATAACATGACACATTACTGAACTAAACAGTGGCATGATCAGCTTTTCACTTGTCCTCAATTCATTCAGCCCCTTTTCTCTCCCCTGCATTCTGCTTAGCTGTATAGTTCTAGCCAAGATCACCAGTCCACTTTTGAGCCTATGGCTCAAACCAATTAGCCCACTCCCTTTAAATGATCTCCCTCCTCTATTTCCAAAGATTTCAGCACATCAGCCTGAAACTGTCATTTCTGTACAACTGTGCCTCTACCACCTCTTTTGGTGGACAAAGTTGAATATGTCATTTTTTTTTCCTCATCAGATCATTTAACTCTATCTTGTATTACCTTTTCTCCACTGTCCTGCCTCTGTTTGTCCCAAAGCACTAATTATTAGTTTTATGCAAAGATGCACACAAAAAATTATTCCATTTTCTGTTTTAATTTATTAATGACTAATTTAAAACATCAGACAAAATAAAATGACTAGCCAAGAAACAAATTTTATATTGTTTCATATAGTCAGAAAGGACTAATGTAGTCTTGAAATAAAACAGATTTGGAATCATTAGAGAGGAACATTCTCTTTCTTTGTAGGGATAAGTTTTGTCTGGGGGAGGAAAAAACCTTCCTCTTCAAAAATGCCTAAGATGTCAGAGGGATATTTTTAATGAGACGATTATCAAGTAGAAATATTATTTCTATTGGGATTCAAGATTTATTTATTTATTTATTTATAAAAGCTTCAAACTGAAATAAAATAACAACCACAATGGCTTCATGCTAAGAAAAGGGATATTTTTATAGCATAGTAAGTGGAGATATTTTTTAAATTAATGTGAATCGAACTAATCAATAGGGAAGTTAAATTCTTGTAAAGGCAATTTAGCAAAGAGTTTACAGCTCTGGCAGTAGGGGAAAGAAAAAGCAATTTTTTTTCTTCCAGTTAATTGTCTTGAATTACAGTCTGTATGTAGCTGACATTTATTGTTTTGCAGACTGGAAATGTGCAATATTTATCATTATTGTTTAGATTTAAACCTACAGCTGACACCAAGTACGCTACCTGAGACAGCATGGAAGCAAATAATATCATAAAACATTCAAAGAAGTTATTCATGTCAGAACATGTCAGACATAATTATGAAAATATTTTTTAATATGTCAGTGTAAAGCAATCTCAAATGTAGCAGGTTTAGTGCTTTGTACTATGCAGATATATTTTTGTGTCTTACTTCCTAAATTGCCCCCTAATTTTCTCTTGTCTGTGTAGAGGGCCTTAGATCTTTCAGCTAAGATGTGCACTGCAGCTCCCACAATTTCACAAGCCATGCTGTGTCAGGAGAACAACCCTATATCCCATTTACCCCATGGGTTGTTCGGCTTCATTTGCAGTGAATGAGACGTAAGCAAAATCAAACTAACTTGCACCCTTGGTGGATCATCAAAGTTGGTTTTAATCTGCTTATGTATAGAAGACTTAATAAATGTATCAGCATTACTTGGCTTACAAGGTAAATGAGTGTAGCAAAATGTGGGGCTATTAAGAAGGGCAGTGACATCTCTGAGGCTGTATGGAGCCCCACACATGGCAGGACAAGTCTTTCCCAGTGTGTTAAATGACTGTGACTCACTTGTCCATAGACCATTTATTTGGCCCAATGCTCTTGTGCTTTTTCTTACCACTGTCCTGGCTATACACAGGGCAAGAGGTTAAGTGGCTGTCAGAGTCTGTGGCACAAATATTACTAGCAATTAACAAATGGTTTACAAAACTTTAACAGATATCACCCCTTCCTACAGGTGGTGGGCTCTAAACAAAGGGAAGAGGCACTGTTCTCTGTTTGAGATGGGGGGTGCATGGATTGCTTGTATTTTATACTGAACAAGGGAGACAAGGAGGCAGTAGGAGATTGATAACACACTGATTCTTGGACCAATGTACTCTGCAAATTAAAGAGTTAAATTTCTTTTTCTGGTTTCAGTACCTTTTGAATAATGGAGATGTAAGTAACAGTTACAGTGGGGGACATTTCACAGGCTGGTATATTTGGAATTTATTTCTGTTCTCAGCAGGAGTCAATACGTATCCCCAGACTCTCTGTATAAACTACCAACATTAATTTATGCTACAAAGCACAGTCAACAAACAGGTTTAATTTTCCACACTTGTATAATCAGAGTGTGGAAGCTTTGTGTACTGACTCTAGTTGGGATGGAGTTAATTTTCTTCTTTGTAGCAGTCTGGACAGTGTCGTGTTTTACATGGTGACCAAAACACTGCTGGCAACACACCAGTGTTTTAGCTACTGCTGAGCACTGCTTACATGGAGTCGAGGTCTTTTTTGCTCCTCACGTCACCCTACCAGAGTGTAGGCTGGGGGTGAGCAAGTGGCTGGAAGGGAATACAACCAGGACAGCTGACCCCCAACTGATCAAAGGGATATCCCTAACCATACAAAACCATGCTCAGCAATAAAAGCTAAGAGAAGGAAAAAGGAAGACTTTGTGGTTATGGCATCTGTCTCCTCAAGTAAGTGTTAGCATGATGAAGAACTGTTTTTCTGGAAATGTCTAAATATCTGCTTGATGGTAGGAAGTTGCAAATTAACTCATTTTTCTCTGCTTGCACATGCAGATTGTCTTTTTTTATTAAACAGTCTTGATCTTGGCCCATAGGTAACATTTTGCATTTGCTCTTTTGTTTCTTCATCCTGCTGGGAGGAGTGAGTGACTGAGTGATGCTGCTTAGCTACCTACTGGGGTTAATCCACAACCCCTATGAATATCAGTGTATGCATAACTAAATGTATAGTGATTATTTGAATACTAATTATTTTGATGGTAGTTCATGGATCACCTCTTAAGTCCTACTTGGCGACATGGGGGAAAAAAGGAACAACAGAAAGACTTCTAAACAGGATTTGCATAATACAGATCTTCAGTTTTTAAGCCTGAAACCAGTCTTCCTGAGGTGAACAAGTAACAAATTGCTTGGTTTGAAGAAGCAAAGTGTGAGAGGTGAAAATTCCTTTTCATGTTTTATCAGTAATTGTAGAAGGTAAGGCAGGGATGTTTCCATTTGATTAACTCTGTTGTATTTGGTTATTATAAACTTTATTTTTAATTAAACATATTATAACCCTGTTGGGAAAGTTGAGCTGTAATCACATATGAAAGTCATTGAAATAAAGTTCAGACTTTCTCTGTTGATGCGATAATATTAAAGTTTTCTGGCATTTGCATATTTTTACAATTGACCTCCCTGAAAATTACAGCAGAAACACAAAGAAGATCTATTAAGAATGATGCAAGTAGGAGAAGTTAAACAATTTCTACTTAAAGAAGACTTATTTAAAATTCCACAGTAGTTGTGTTAAAAACTCATGTTTTGGCATTCTCTGCTGCTCTTATCTAAGGGGAAGAGGAGGGGTGAAGGCTCATGCATCTACAATGCACTTTCTTCATTTACTTGAGAAATGAAATTTTAGCTTTAATTCTGAGGTTCATATTTCAGAGTAATAAGTCTTAGAAAATGCATAGTCTTTCTAATATGTGGTCTCATATGCTGTTCCATAGTTTTATATGAGACTTTGGGATATAATCTTTGTGAACAGTGATGTTTGTGTGTATGCATGTGTACCAAATGTAAATTTCACATTCTACCATAATTTTGGTGGGTTTTTTGCTTAAAACAAAGAGATTATTTGAACATATAAAATGATGAAGATCTGGTCCATGATAATAGCAAAATAAATACCTTTTATTGCATATTTCTATAATAAAACGTTTTGTTCAGTTTTTCACAATGCTTAACTTTTTTAAACTATGAAAGAGTTATACTTCAATAAAATTCTGTGTATTTCAACAGAAATAAATCAGCCATTAAGACTGAATGCAAAGGATGTTATGCCTGTCATATTTATGAAATATTAGTATACGGGGTTGTAGTTTTAGCATCCTCATTCTATGAATAAGAGACTAAAAGAGAGCTTTTAAATTTTTACAGATTAAAAAAAATAATAAATCTGAATTTACAGAACTTTGAATAATATCAGTTACCACAAGTACAACAGAGATCCACTAGATTTTGGAAAAAATATCTTCAAGGATCTCTGAAATCAGTGAAGTTTGAGCAGCAAGGAATGGAAAAGAGAAGACGACAGTGGTATCTACAAGTAGACTTATGTTTTTGCAGGTGCAAAATGAGTCTTTCTCATACTCCAAGATCTGAAAGAGATCTGCCTCTATTTTGAAGCACCTAGAAGCCATTTATCTGTATGGCAACACACCTGACAAAGCAGCAGTGGTGAGAGGAACTATAAGCCCAGATTTATCACTGTACACTTTCATATCTCCACACTTCTGCACTGCTGACCATTGGCCTGGGCTAGAGTTGGAATTAACTTGTCTTCCTGGAACAAGCTTTATAAGCATAGTCTGCAAAACTCATTTTGAAAGATACCTTGTCATTTGCCTCTCATTCATAAAATTAGGACATATATTTGTGATAGTTTTGAAAGTTCTACAAAAAGTGTTATTGTCCCATGGCCATTTGTCACAGTGACTGAAGCCTACATATGTCTGCTTCTGTGTACTAGTAGCTCAAACTACACTTAAAGCAGACAAAATTACAGTGATTGATTTCACACTGATATGAATTCAAATCCTGTCATAAAACTGACACATGTAACTCAGCTGCAGACACACAAATATTGACAGATAGAAGAAATTAATCTGTGGGGACAGTAGCTTCTTCAATTTCTAGTTTTACTCATGAAAATGCAGTTAGTTATATCATCAGATCAAGCAGCTGAGGCCTTAAATATGTAAACAGTACTGAAGTATCACATGAAGCTATGTTTGGTTTTGTGTTATTCCTCAAAAATCTGCAAAAGAGTGATTTCTGACAAACTACTTTATTCATACAGTGAAGTCAAGAGCTGAAATGAAAAAAAAAGTTTCATAACCTGCATAGTCTTTAACTCCACAGTCACAGGCAAGAGAGTGTGGAGGAGCTGCACATACAAAACAGTCATAAAGATGATATCTACAGAAGTTGCAGCAAGTTCTAGCAAGTTCAAGCAGCGCTATCCTTTCCATAGAGGACTTGAGTCTCATTAAGTGCTCAAAAAAGGACTATTATTGTATAGCATGAGCTATTGCTCCCTGTAGAATCTCCAGATAATTTTTTTCAAAGACTGGAAGATATGCACCTGAGATGAGGAATTTTCATAGTTAAACCCATTAAATTCTGTTCTGGTAAACTGGCTCCTATATGAATTACTGAGTTTGTGGATGATTCTGTAGAATTTTAATGTCTTGCATTCTTTGAGTGATGTAATACATACAGGGGGACAATCTACACTCCTTATCTCCTAATAGCAAATCTACTGAAAAATGGAGACTGCTATTCTGTTACACTCCATTCTTGCAGTTTCATATTCATGAGGAGGGGAAAATTCTCATTCTGCATAAACATGCTCTGCATAGAAGTTAGTAACTATGATGTGCTATTACAGTAACAATATGCCATAGTAAAACCAAATCAAAATGTACAAAACCAAAACAAAGCAGTTCTGCAAAGGTAAACATTAGGATTACCTCTAGAGCAAGAAGAGAAAAATGTGAAAATTAATATTCTGTGATTATGTGAGCACTATCCCCACTAACTGATGCATCAAATGAATAAGGGTTGAGGCAGAAATCAAGTATTACACTACAACCAGACACAAAGAATGCTTTTGTAACTTTTTTTTTAATTTTTTATGAGAACTCCTAGAGATAAGTTATTTTGAAATACTTATGGGCACTAGCAAAAAAAGAAGATGCAAAATGCAGTAATTTATATTGCATCTATGAAAATATAATAGTACTGACATTTCAGACATATTCACACAGCTCTGTAGTACTGCTAATCAGCAGAAATTAAGTATGGAGTATTTCAGACCTGCTGACAAATATTGGTGAAGTTAAGTACTTATGAGGGAATGGTTACTTTTCCTGGAGCACTGAGCCCTTAACTCTGACTTTAAACGCAAGAGATAGTCTGTGCCTCCTTGGAAATTGGAATTGCTTAGACAAGGATGCTTTAAACCAGATGTGTTGGGAGAGGGGGACATCACTGCCTTCCAACACAGCCAGTCAGTTGCCAGCACCTATCATAAACACTTGGAGCAATGTAGAGATATTCCACTTGTTCCAGCCAATGAGCCAGCTCAGATGCCTCTATACAGATGTCCGTAGCATGGGGAGTAAACGAGGAATTAGAGATGTGTGCATTTCTATGGGGGTATGATATAATAAGCATCACAGAAAGCTGGTGGGATGGCAAGGACATGCGTCCTGGTAAGAATACAGGGATGTTGTCTGGGAAGCTAGGGACCAGGTTAGAAAAGTTAAGGCCCAGTTAGAATTAAAACTTGGCTAGGGATACTATAAGGTAAATAATAAAAAGCTAACAGGAAGGGATTCTATAGGTACACTGCAGATAAAAGACAGACGAGGGACAATGTAGGCCCCCTCCAGAAGCTATCAGGAGAAGTGGCTACCCTGGATTTGGAGAAGGCTGAGGTTCTTAATGACTTCTTTGCCTCAGTCTTCA
>WYDI02011716.1:0-49140 GCA_009867235.2 Psittacus erithacus
CTCAGCACCCTCACAGGGAAGAGCTTCTGCCTAAGAGCTCATTTCAGTCTCCCCTCTGGCAGGTTAAAGCCATTCCCCCTTGTCCTGTGCCTACAGGCCCTTGTCAGAAGTCCATCTCCAGCTTTCCTGTAGGCCCCTTTAGGCACTGGAAAGCTTCTCCAGAATGGTCCCCCTTTATGGAACCCCAGCTCTCTCAGCCTGTCTTCAGTTCTTTCAGACCTTGTGTTTATATGAAGATATGTATTTTATTTCTTTGCTCAAGAGCTTGTGCTGAGCTTCTGCTAAGCCCTGTCATGGGACTTTCTTTTTCTTCTGATTCCCTGCAATGCACAGAGAAGTTCCACTTTACACTTCTCAGATTATGTCTGCAGAAATGAATTTAAACTATTCTTGCCTATACTTATCTTCTTTAGTCTCCTAATGTTTCTCGTGCTGTGAAAGCAGCCAGAATGCATTTTTGCTTACATCCACTGCCACTCTCTATTAAGTTGAAATGTAAACTCATGGGGGGACAAGAAACATCTTTCTGAAACTGGTGCAGAGCCCAGTGGAGCACCGCTGTCTCTGATCCATGTGTTGCAAGTAAAGCGATCAGTCAAAACTTGCATCAAAACCTTACATAGTATGAGCATTTAAAGCAAACCTGCATGTTAGATTGGATCACTGCCAGCTGGTGAAGCATGCTGGAAATACTGATGGTGAATTAGCACCTCATCTTATGCAGGGTTTTGGTCTCCTCCTGCTGTGATGTCCTGCAGGGTTCTACCTAGCAGGTAAGAGCCAAGCCTCAGCACTGCTGCCTGCTCTGGTATCTGCCCTCATGACCACCCTTTGAGTGCACACCTTGTTCTGCTTGAGGATCTCCAGAAGCTGCAAAAGTCATGGTGAGTTTAACCCCCACCATCGCTTCCAGAGAGGGAGGTGGTGGCTCTGACTGGAATACAAGAGTGGGCTTGTTGCCTGCTTCACTGAGCTACAACTGGGGTCAGGTACCATGGTGGGGCTAGCACTGGGCACCACTCTGCAGGTCTTTTGCACCCTTTAGATGGTTATTGCTTGGCAGAGTTCACATGAGCACTGTGTACCCATTTTCTTCCAATGTAGACCAAGCTGAAAACCTTTTAACTGGCATTATTTCCCAAACTTATGTTTTTCTTCCTCTTTTTAAACACTTGCCTTTCTGTTGATGAGGATTTGCAGCGCTGCAAATACATCTTACTGCATCTCAGGAGAGAGTAAGCACTCTGTTGGGGAAGTTCTTTTTTTTATAAGTAATCTTTTTTCCTCCTTTAATTTGAATGGAAAGCAACACTTCACTAATCTTTTAAAGCTGTCAGCTTAATTCTGTGGTTTTTACCAGTGTAACCTCTTGTGTCTGGAGTGGCCTGGGTGATTTGCAAACCGAGGGAAGTTAATAGGTATTTTGCTCAGTATAGGTCGGCAGGGCAACCAGCTTGATGAAACATCAGCTCTCCTCACCCAGCCCAGGCAGGTTTGGGCATACCTGGAGTTGCAGTGGATGTTAATGCAGTCTGAGAGATGCTTCTGGTAGTTTGTGTCATGGGCTGTTGCAATACATTTAATCAATAAGCTATTAAAGAGACAGCAGGCTATCTATCACTGGGTAGTGTCAAATAATGCATTAAATAGAAGTGGGAATGATCTAGGGCTGACTGGCCCTGCCATAGACAGGCTTTGTTATGCTTGAAGATCTTTTAAACCTGTATTTTTATTGTCTCCATGGTGTATATTACAGATGTACACAGCTCTCATCACCAAAAAGGGACAGAGTAGCATTGCATATGTAAAAGTAGGAAGGGGTGGTCTGTGCCCTGCAGATTTAGTTGTAAAATCTTGGCAGGAATTAGGAGCAGGGCATGTTATCCCGGTCTTACAGATGGAGAACTGAGATACAGAGAGATGCTCTGCAGGAGCTGGTCCCAGCCCCCAGAGCTGATATTCAGTGCCCCAAATGGCCTCCTCTCTGCTGGAGCTAGTTTAAAAATACATGTCAGTGAAACAGAACTCGCAGGCCTCTTTGGCTGAGTGCCCATGGCTAATCATTAGAGATTTCACAGTGAAGTCTTTCAGAGTGTCTATCTGATTAATGGTTCATATTTTGTAGATCTGAGGCTTTTTATTTTATTCTTTAATTTATTACATGTCACTCACATGAGTTTAAATATGTTTTAGTTCCGTCTCAAATACAGTGGAACAAGCTTTACAATGAAGTCGGCTTTTTTTTTACTCAGCAACAGCCTGTTTGCAGCAGCTCGTGCTTGGACATACAGCCGGTTAATTAGGATTCTCCACTGTCCTGTTGCATG
This sequence comes from Psittacus erithacus, assembly GCA_009867235.2. NCBI lineage: Eukaryota > Metazoa > Chordata > Aves > Psittaciformes > Psittacidae > Psittacus > Psittacus erithacus. Next base: position 2,328 of record WYDI02011716.1, read on the forward strand.
CACTTCCCCACAAGTGTCTTAAAAGTAGGAAACCACACTCTGATACACCATCTCCCTGAACCTCAGGGCATCATGCCTCAAGGCGATGAAAGGTGACAGTGCTGCTTTCCCAGGAGAAAAGTTTGATACATCAGGCTGTTGCAAAGGCACATGCAGAGAGGCTGGGTGGGAATGGGAATAGTAGGGCATGTTTGGGTCCACTGAGATGCAGAGATCAGGTGGGGTGAGAGCAGGAGTGAGCTGCTTGCCTATGTCACCTCCTGCACACTGATCTGATAGGGTGAGTGTTTGGGCTCTGATGTGAGCACATACCTGAGGCAGGCCAGGGAACTGATGGGCAGCTGGGCAGAGGAAGCTCCTGATGAAGGGCTGTGCTGTTCTGTCCTCCCAGAGTTCAGCTAATTTTCTTTGGCCAAACTTTGAGTATGTCAGAGTGAAACCTGATTTTTACAAATTCACACAGCCTGTACACTGCTTCCTTTTAAATCAAACATCCTTTGCTTCCCCCCTGGCAGGATGACCCACAGGCGTGCTCCCACTGTGGCTGTGCCATTTGTGGACAGGCTGGTTGCTGTGACTCCAACAGAAGTACTGCAACAGCAACTGCAATCGTCTGTTTGATAAACAGTGCCCCACCGTATGTTCCGCTGTTGATTCCTGAGGATGGCTCTTTATTCCACACACCCCCCATTTGCATACATGCTACCCACAGATACATACAGCCATGTAGAAAGGTTGATTGCAAGGGATTTAGCAGTTATGTCATGTTTGCTGCAGAGCTTTGATCTTGAGAAGGGCACTCAACAGCAGAAACAACACTGCATTCAAACCCGTAGCAAATGCCTTTACCCTGAGCACCTAGAGCTGGAGGCTCAGCAGGGCAGAGTAGCTTTGAAATGAATTATGAGCCTTTCTCCTGAGAACCATGAACATTTGTCTCAGTTAAGCGTGATTTTGCTATTTCCCAGTGCTGCTAGTGATCAGTAGTTGTAAAATCTCTTAATGGCTTGTACAGAGGAGAAAACCGTGACAAATGCAAGTAAACTTCCTTTTTCTCCTAGTTTTGACACTTGTTTCTCTAATATTTTCAATCCTGCATGACAAATGGCTGTATTCTTTGTGGTTACAAGGACCACTTGCAGAGCAAGTCTCATACATTCTGATCTTCAAAGCTCAAACAACTTCTCAAGCCAGCTTTTCCAGAAAATTGCTGTTTTCTTAATTATTGAATATCATAATAGCAGGTGTTAGAAGCCCACAGACAAAGCAAGGCCATATTCCTCATGTTATGATACACCTTAGTACATTTGGTAAGTGTATGTTATTTCTTCTCTCCCCAGCTGCACTACTTTAGCACAAACCTAGCACTGTCGTGCTGGTTTTTATCCTTTTTTATCCCTCTTTGTCCTGCTTTCTTGTGTTTTTTGCTTGTGTTCACATGACCAGCCCTGCCAGGCTGTTCTCTGCACAGGGTTGCGATCACTGCCTTTATGGCCACTAACAGCAGTGGGGTCTGCTGTTTGCCACAAGAGCTTTCAAAGCCAAAAAGCCTCTCCCAGGATCGACTTAGTGCTCTCCAAGCAGCTGCACTTGTATTTTTCCCTCCTCCAGTCTCTCAGGGTTGTTTTTGTTCCCTTGTGTGACACCCAGTGATGTGCTCAGCAGGACATCTTCCCACCAAGGTACCCCAGGGTTGGATTTATTTATAAACCCAGTGCGAGTCAGGAGAGCATCAGTGACATGACCAGCTTCGGGGAGGTGGCAGAGGGAAACAGCAGACAGGAGCAGCTTGCTAACAGAGAAGTGCTTATTTGTCAGGTGATGTCTTTTGCTCTTCCAGGAATCAGCTCATTTGTTTCAGAGGACCAGCCCGAAAAAGGCAGAGTTGCTGAGTGCTGTGTTTGTCAGAGAGCCTCTGTGCTGGGGTAACAAAAGCCAAGTGAGCCCTTGCCTAAGCCTGTAGGGCAGTGGGATGCAGGAGCTCGTGGTGTTTCACTGAACTGATCTCTATTTCTGCAGAGTGCCTGCTCCAGCTCCCTTTAGGTTCAGAGATACCAAATAAAGGAAAGGAAATATTTCTAGCTTTTGGAAACTCTTCTTTTTTTTCATGTAGCACCTTGTTTGGAAGGAAAAATCTTTGTTGCTCTGCCAATAGTGCTGTTAGGATAAAAGATAAAAAATATGCCAGGGGAAGATTTTGAAGGAGCACCAACAGCAATGATCTTGCTGGCAGATAAAGAAAATCTCCTGGAGTTCTTCCCCGTCATCTCTTACTTAGTGCTCCCCCCTTTATTTTTGTCTTCTGAGCTACCATCACTACGACGTAAACCCCTTTCAGTATTGAGAAATGTAGCGTCTGCAGAGAATCGCAGCCTGTGCCTTTAAACTACAGATAAGCCTTAGTGGAATTTCTATTCTGGGAATAGTTAATTCTGTTTGAGGTTGGGCAAGAGAGAAGCGCTCACAGGCTTAGTGACAATATTTTTATTCCTTTTAGTTTTTATCCTAAGAATTTGCCTCCCTCATTTGATGGGAAGTGCAATTATTGATCAGTCCCCCCCTAAGGAGAACATATTGAAAAAAGAGAAAGAAGAAAACACAAACCAAAAAAGCTCAAAGTGTATTTGTAGCTGTAGTGCTGTTATGCAATAGCCATTATGTAATGCCTGTTGGTGCCAACTAAAAATATACTGGAAGAGAACTTCAGTTCATTGAAGCATTTAACCAGTATCATCCCAGGGCTTCTGATTTGGGATTCAGACCCTGCTGCAGATGTTGAGAAGCGCTTACACAGCCCCTAGACTGCGCAGCAACCTGTTCTGTCTCTTTTTCTCCAATCGTGTTTTTCTCTTCTACTTGGAATTTTACATACAGAATCATAGAACCACAGACTGGTTGGGGTTGGAAGCAACCTTAAGGCTCATCCAATTTGAATTGCCGGCAAGGACACCTTCCGCTTTGCACATGCCACTGACTGCGCCATTGGTCTTCATGGCCCCTTTCCTCATGATTTGTTTAGCTGAGCCTTAAATGTGCATGGTAGACACTGGGTTTTCAGGAGGAGCAGAGTATAAAGTGTAGCAGGGAATAGATTTTGCAATTGCTCATGCAGCAGCCATTGAAAACTCCACAGCTTCATAGGCAGTGTTTTATAGGGAGCTCTTCTGTAGCTGGGCTGCAGCTAGAAGTACGTTGCCTTTTCCATCCTTAAGCTACCTCCTTGAACTGCCAGCAGGACCTGACATCCATGCCCAGATTTCAGAAATGGAGTAAACCCCCAAGGTACCCTTATCCAGCCCTGGAAAGCTGTGATATGGACTGTGTTTTGTCCTTGTTTTCTGTACCAAAACATTGATGTGGCTGTGGAGGGCCTAGAGCACCATTCCCAGAGGCAGGGAGGGCAACCCAGGCTGAGCAGTGATATGAGATGGAAGTGCCTTGATGGAGCTCTAGGAAACGGGAGTAGACACGGGCTATGGTCCCTGGACAGGGTGAGAGGACAAGGGGACATGACAGGCCACTGGAGGTGGCAGGCAGCAGCAATGAGCTGCATGACTGATGGTGACCTTGCAAGGTTTGCTTTATTGACAAGAGAAGCTCAAATAGTCCTGGCTGAAAAAGCCACCAGCAAAAACGTCTTCACATCCGCATGTCCAGAATTTCTGTCTGCATAGAGACTTATAAGACTGTAAATAACACTGTGTGTCACAAAATTATATGAGTGCTTTAACTAAAGCCTCACAGTAGTACCAGGAGAGGGCAACTGAATCTCTTACCACCAGTGGTGAAACTGAGCAGGGGTTGGAGCAACTTCAGCTGGATCACAGAGATTCAGAAAGCAGGCTTTGAACTCCATCTTTTGCCGCAGTTGGAGTCTAACATTGCCATTTTGGTTACTCATCACTAAAAACAGTCATTGTGCTGTTCTGCACCCAAGCACTAAGACCAGAATGTCAATGGCATTCAGGTATGGCATCTCTGTGGCCAAGGAGACTAATATTTTAGGTGACCAGAAATCATGTCTTAACTGTACAGGCCCTCCAGGATCACTGATTCAGGCCCCAGTGGGATCAGCAAGGATTTTGTTCTTCAAAAGAGCCAAGATTGTGTCTGTCTTCAAGACTTACAGAGCATTTGTTTTGCATTAACTTACCCAAAAAGCATCTTGACCTCATCCAGGCAAGCATCACATAGATCGTGTGGCACACTTTGCTCTTGAAGATGCAGCAGAAGTCATTAGTACCCATAGTAATTATTGTTGTTGCTGTTGCTTTATTACAGCAATATAATGAGGTATGACTGCAGATAACTCCTGGTTAAACTGAATTTCCTCTGCAGGAACAGAAATGTTGACAAACTAATGAAGGGCACCAACAGTGCTTTGCTCTCAAGTTGGGCAAGTGCAGTTATGCTACAACCAGTTTTAAGGAGGGGGAAATCTTGATAAATAAGTAGAACTAGGATTTCATCAGACAAGTATTTTTGTCTGCTTGCATTCAGCTAAAGCTGCCTACTTTCTGCAACATAACTATGCTTCATGTCCCAACTCCTGGTTGGATCAAAGAAGTCTTTTCTCTGGAAGATGCCTGTGTAGGAAGGGCAGTGGGTTGAGGCCGTGGGTCAGGACATGGAAATCATATCACCGTGTGATCAAATGACTTAACCTGGTTACGTGTTGATGCTTGCCTCTGGTAGCTGCTGAGTTGAATGATGTGAATGCTTACTCAAACCCACAATAAACTAGGTGAGTGGTAATTGTTTAGTACTATGGGATAAAGATTTAGAACTTTGCAGCCTCAGGCCAGCGTAATTTGCTTTCTGTGGGGTAAGATACTGTCCATAGTGCAGTGGCTCTTTTTGTATGAAGAGGGAGAGAACGCTTATGCAAAGGGGGTTTGCTGGTCTGTGTGTCAGCAGAAGCCACTTTATGTCCTTGTGCCTGTGTGTGGTAACTGCCAGGTGACAGACAGTTGGAGAGCAGAAATGCAAAAGCTGCAGATAGAAGGGCCCAGTGGCATGAATGCTGCCCTATGGGTCTAGCCCAGCACCGTTAGAGCAACGTTCTTCCTTTGGTGTTCTTCCCTCAGTGGCATTGTCAGTGTTTTAACTGGAGATGTGTCCATGAATTTTTTAGTGCCAACAAAGAGCTGGCATTCTGAAGCGCTGAATAGGTAATGAGGACTGTTGTCCTGTATGTGCTCCCCCATGGGGAATGCCCTGGGGAGGAGGGTGGCATGGGCAGGTGCTTGGCCCATCAGCTCTCCTGGTGAAGCTGGAAACCATTGCACTGGTAAGTCCTCTGTCTGCATCCTCTGTGTGCCTCTAATGGAGCCAATTTGGGGAATTGGCTGTGCTGCACCATGATTTTGCACACTCACGGGCTAGATGTGTTGAGAAGAGCATTCATTACGTTCTGAATAGGCACAAATAAACCAGGCAGTACTGTATCAGCGATATTGTTGTGTGGGATTGTTATTTAAAACAGCGTTTCATCTGGAAGCATTGCCCAGCTCTTTGACTGGAAATCAGCTGGGTTTGTTATTGTTTCTATGTTTAATTTGTGCTTTCCTTTTAATCTCTTTAGTCTACATCTTGCATTAAAAATCCACTTAATTTTATGACCAGAAGATGCCCTGGCTGTTCCTCGTGTAACAACTGCTTCACCACCAGATATGCCATAGCCATTAAATCGACCCCTGCGGTGACCTGCATCTCTTTAAGCATTTAAATGAGTTCCACAAATTAGGCTTTTAGGATTAGTCATCGTAGATTTGCAGCATCATTGGTGTGTTGCCAAGGACCCCAGTTTTGTCACCATGACTACTACTGCAGGGTTACTGAGAAGCACAAACTGCAGGAAAGTTTATTAAACAGCAAATTCACGTGCCAGAGCAGGAGTGGGTGATGGTGGCAATGCACCCGCTGTGGCCAGAGAGGTGCCTGGTTGTTGATCCCCAATGCAGCCTGGAGGGGGTCCTTCAGAAGAGAGATGCTATTATTCACCCAGGGAAAATCACCATCATTATGTATGTCTTGTATCGTCACTTGTGCCTGTGCTATACTGTGCTTGAAGAAGGATGGGAGGCAGTGGGCGTGTGTACTTAGTCCACAAAATGCTCTAATCCTGTGGGGATTGTCCCTTCCCAGGAAAGGCTGTTCCCACCATGGGGTGTGAAGCTGCAGAAGCTATGTCCTGTGATGAAGTATTTGTAATGATAAATCTCTGGTACTGTCTTGTGAGCTCAGTGGAATGAACTCTGGAGTTTGGGGGATTTTTTTTAAAATAGGATGCTCTGGTTTGTCTCGAGCAGGTAATGTACAAACCAACATTCCCCTGCTGTTGCTTCTTTAAATACGTGCCTGCCTTGTGCAAGAGGAAGCTCCTGGCCCCTATATCCACCTTCTACTCTAGAGCTTCTTCAGGCATGTGGGAATTCGGGCTTTAGAAATAGGACTGCTGGAGACTCCTAAGTGGCATCCCTTCAAGATCTGTGCTCTTCTAGAATTTGAAAACCCAGCCTCATAGTTCCTCCCACCCTTGATGTCTTCTCCCAGGCCATACACATGATTTTGCTTGGGAGCTCATGGAGAGAACATGTGCATTTGGTCCTCCCACCCTGGCTTGCAAAAACCCCCTGATGGGGTTTTCTCCCCACCATTCATGAACGTGGCTCTTTATCATGTAGTCATCTCTTGATCCTCAGCCTCACTTAACAGTTTCACAGGGGCTCAGGACCAGTGTTGTCCTCCTGTCTTGACCTCTGTTTTCTCTGGCACTTGTCCTGGACTCTCTTGACAAATCCTTCAAGAAGACAGTGCCAGAAGTCATCAGGGGATGTTCACCAACAGCTAATGGAAGTAGGGTCTAAGTTATGAAATGTCTTTTATAGCCATTGGAGGGAAAAGGAAATCCAGGGAATGGTTCTTAGGTCCTCCTCAGCTCTGCAGGTCCTTTCTCCTGCCCTCGGCAATGCTGATAAACTGGCTTCGGCAGCATGCTTAGCGCTGGGCAGGAGTAAAGCCTGTTCTCAGAGGGAGTTTCTTCCCCTGCATCCATCTGCCTTCTCCATCTCACCCCATTCCTTCCCTCTCCCCAGGGACTTCTCACAGGTCTCATAGTTGAGTGTAAGGCTGGCTGCCCAGTCTGAACGTGGGATGCTCCTTGTGCTGTGTCACTAGCTCTGGGCTGCCAGCTTACCATCCTGACATGGAGGCCTGAGTGGGATCTTTGTTTTTGAAAGAGATTCTTTAAATTCAAAACACAGCAAATTCCTGGCAGAGGCAGCTGACAGCTCATGCTCTGCAGGGGCTCTGTGCCTGGGACTTGCTTGTCTGTGGTCCTTCTCTGACCTTCCAGCAGCAGTACCAAAACCCTCTGTCGTGGGTTACTGATCAAAAATACATGAATAGAATGAACCAACACTCTGGGGTCAAAAAGGGGACAAATACTCCTGATGCCAGCTCACGTGTGTGGCCTGAAGACAAATTGCCTGTCCTACAAGCCTGCTACTCACTGAAAATGGGGCTGAATGGGAGAAGGAGAGTATTGCTGGGTGTGCAGGAGTTGGAGTGCATATGTGTTATATATAGGAGCACGTATATAGATGCACACAAGCGCATTATACATTTGTATGCTAGCAGGCCGCCACAGCCCAACTGCTTCCTCAGCTTGGAGGTTTCCCACTTAAACCATTCTGGTTTCCCTTGTATGTTTTGTTGTTACCTCTAATTTCCCACAAATGAGCGGTCAGGGAGTTCTCCTACCACTCTCCCAAAGGTTTTCTTCCCCTGAACTAAACTGCTTTTTCAGGGGATTTTCACTTACGCAGTAAAGTGCTTGTTAGAGGTCTGTGTGGGTGACTAAATGCTATTTGCTTTCCAGTGTCAGTCCTGTTCCATATTTGTATTTGTCTTGAATGTTCTGGAGAAATAGAGGAAAAATACTTGTTCACTTCAGACCCATCTCAGCATAAGTGAATTTTGAGCCTGTTTCTTCCAAGCCCAGCTGCACTGATCTCATGGTTAAGGCAATGGAAATAAAGAAGTAAAATCCTGAGCTATTGTAATCCTGTTTGGGTGAACTGGCTGCCTCCAATGTACACAGCCTGGTGTGGAAAGCATCTCATTTTTAATTACTGCTAATGCTGCTGTTTCAGTGGCACTTAGTGCTGGATTACCTGAAGCCTGGCTGCCGCAGGAACACCCGTGTTCTCCATAGGAAAGGAAGATTTGCGCACATGCAGTGAATGAGTCTCTCTGCTTGGCTGATTTCAAACAAAGTTGGTGGAAAAGCTCTTTAAGGATCTCAGATTCCTGCAATTAATTGTGGAAATGGGTGAGTGGGGACTGGGAGAGGTATTGTGTCCCTGCTCACCCTTTCCTGCTCAAGGGAGAGGTCCCATATTACACATCAAAGGGACCAGACTTCCTCATGCGCATTGCTCCCATTCCATTGTGCTTCGGACAGCAGATGCCAAGGAGAGGGGAGCCATCATAGGAGAGCAGCTATTCCTGGCTCATCCCATCAGTGAGCCTCTCCTGGAGTCTCTCTTCCCCTTCTCCTCACCCCATTAATCTATTTTTTCCACAGGCAATTACCATAATAAAACAAATCGAATCAAATGGTGAAGAAGAAATGAAAACACCGTGGCATCTCTCACAACATACAGGATTGGACCTGGTCCCTCGAGCAGGAATTGCTGGGAGATTTTGGGTGCTCCCTTGTAGTATGATGTTGTAATCTATCAGCGTGTACTCTTGAGCTGTCTTGTCCTTTGCTGCTTAGGGTAATAATTACCCAGACCGTTTTACCTTCCAAATGCTTTGCACCCATTACTCACTCAGCAGCATTCCTGAAACAACAAGGTTCATATCCCTGTGATATAAATAAGGAAAACAACACGAAGAAGGTACCAACAAAACCTCATGAGAAGCATGTGCTCAGGAGTGGGTCTGATTTGGGGATTTGATTTGCAGTCAGACTTTCCAAGGTGCCGAGTCCCGGAGCAGTGCTTGCGCAAAGATGGGCTCAGTGTGTGCCAGGGTGGGAGAGGCTATTGAAAACTTGCCCCTAAGTTAGGAGTTGATTTAGGAGTCAGGACTTGGATCAGCTTTCTTCCAACTGTGAAGCTTGTTTTTCCAGAGGACGCTGCAGGGAGATAGGAGGCAAGTTCCCAGCGAAGCTGGCGTGGCAGGAGGATGGGAGGCAGTTTGCAGCCTTCCAGCATTATTTTCACAAAGCACAAAGCTAAAGTGTTACCAACAACCTGGAATGCAGAGAGGACTCAGGTCTTGCCAAGCACCAACCAGCTATGCAGAGGAAAAAGCCTTGCTGTCTCCTATTTGCTTCATTTGCAGCTAACCCTTATATCCTGGCTGGTTTTATTCATGGTTCTCAGCCCCTCCTCCTCCTGCATCTCCCTGTATCCTGGCGAAGGAAGCGCTGTGATCAAATGTTAATGCTCAGGAAGATCTAGCTGTGAGCAGCAGTGCTTGCATCCTGCTGTTTAATTTTCCTTGTTGTGAGCTGCAGTGATCAGTGCTTGCGGCAGGCTGACTTCACTCTCCATGCTGGGCGCTTTGCGACTCTCCTGCCCAGGATGGATGGTGCTTCCCATTGCAGCCTCCCTGCAGCCCTCCCAGCACTAAATATGTGGTGTGCTCTATCTCTAATACTCCTTATAAGGGCCTGGCTTTGTTTACTTGCATAATTCCCTCAGTGCCTTATTAGATTAGCATGATTTCAAAGTGTTAAGAGCATCAGTGCCTGAAAGAGTTTTGCACTCGGCTTGCCATGGCCTCCCTGTGTTCAGATTAGATGCAAATGCATTCATAATAATAGAAACTTGTTTGGACAGAGGTGCCTTTCTTTTCATCCAAGATTAATAATAGAAGCATGGAGACCAGGAGCAAGGCTTTCTCATGTAGTTGCTTTAATCCTTGTTATGTCTTTGGTACCTGGCTTTTCTGTGTTCAGGTATGGTGGGGAAAGCTCCTATGTCCCACTTAAAAGGCCACGTAGGCTTCCCTGAGTCACAGGGAGAGGGAGTGATTTCTGTTGATCTCAGTGGGTTGGTAACAAGATCCCTCTGAGCAAACATCTCATTTCTCCTGGATGAGTTTGGAGATCTGATTTGTTTAAAGAAGGGCCATGGAAGAGGTTGCATTGGATCCAGCCACAATCATCCTTTCTTCCCTCCCTCCTCTTCCTCCTCCTCCTCTGATAGTGACAGTAAAGGATGTTACAGCTACATCAGTATTATATCAACACACAGGAAATAATGAGATTTTTCTGTTCCTAATATTGGCAGGAATAATCAGATCAATATCTTAGAAAGGTTGGACCAGATGATCCTTGAGGTCCCTTCCAACCTGGTAATCTATGATCGTATGGTAACATCCAGACAGATGAAGGTTTTTGGAGTGTCTGCTGCTGGGGAGTGGGGTTGCAGAGAGTACCTGGAGGATCCTTGCACTGGTCCTGGGCCCCCTCACAGCCCTGGGCAGGGCCCTAACCAAGCTGATACCTCCTACAAGTCTTTGCCTTGTGGCCAGATTCCCCTTGTGCCCATCCACATACCAAGCACAGTAAGGTTCTGCTTACAGAGTAGTTTTGCCTTGCTTGGCATGCTGGGTGCAGCAGAAAATAGGCTTGTGGTATAACTGGGCCATATATCTTTAGTCCCAGGCAGAAAATATATGCTCTGCTTTCCATGTTCATACCAAATACCCATTCCCAGGGTGCAGTGTCAGCTTCCCTCCAGCTCCCTCCTGTCCCCCTTTTGCCTGGTTGCAAAAGCATCCAACAGCCACGTTCATATTGTAGCTTGGGCTCAGCTGGAGCCAAGCGTTGACTTTAGTATCCAGAAACATCTGTTGTTATTCCTGCTTGCTCTCACCCTTCCCTCACCAGCCTCCCTGAAAATTCCAACTCCTTGGCTTGCTGAATAATTTCAAGGTGCTAATTGCCCCATGCCGCAGCTGATCCATTGATCTGGAACACAAACAGTCTCGAGGTAATTTTCTGTCTGAGCCAGTCTGGGGCTTACGCAAGTGCTGGTGTTTGTTTCCTTGGTTTTAATTTCCTGCAAAGAAAAGCTTTTGTATTGCTCTCGACAAGATGCCTGTGCCTGTGTCTCTGGCGGCGGCTGCTCCGTCAAGCCACGTGGGTCTCGAGGAAAATCGACACTAACAATACCCGTTCTTGTGTAATTGAAGTCTGTGGGTGGGAATTGAGAGTCCTGCTCAGTCACGTCCCTCCATCAGCGCTGTTAGGCTGTTCCTTGAGGTATCAGGTAGCTTCTCTTGCCCATGTTTCGGCCTGTGTTTGGGACAGACTGGGAGCAACTCAGGCTCTTTGTCCTGTTAGCAAAATCATTGCTCTGTGAAATAAGTACTTGGAGGCAGAGGTTATGTCTAGGGATTCACACATCTCTTTCTGTATCAGCTAACCACAAAGAGCCAGTACTGGGTCACTGCTGGCCATTGGAGAGAGCAGCATGCATCCTGCACAGCAAAGAGTTAATTTTCATGTGGCCGTTGCTCCCAGCAGCCATCATTGTTGTGCCTTTGCAAGGTTTGATTCGAGGAGGGGGTGGGGGTATGATGTAATGTGAGCAACTCCTGGGGCTCTTGTAGGAGGCTGTGCAAAAATAAACTCATCTGCATTCATTTCTCTCCCCAGCTTGGATACGTGGGTTCGGTTTACCTGGAGAAGTTGCTGTCATACCTTATAAATAAAACTAGGATTGTTTTGCTAACCAGGAAAATGACAGGGCTGGTGGGGCTGCCCTGGACAGGGTTGCTGGGGCAGGGGGGCAGAAGAGATCCAAAAGGCCAGTGCTGGAAGCTGCACCCCACCGGGACAGCAGTGGTGTGAATACAGTGCAGAATGAGCTTTGTATCCCATTTCTGGGAGAAGGCTTTTCTCCAGGTGGGGAGTGTGTGTGTATAGGGAGAAATGGGTAGCAGTTGTCTACCACTGAATGATAAGCATTGGAAAGTGAAATACTAACCTCACACCTATCTTCCTTCAGAAAAGTAGCCCCTTCCATACAGGCTTGTACAGCTGCGCTTCTGGATTTGATGACTGTCAAAATTGCCACTGGGCAGCAAATACTTGCACAAGTTCACAGAAGTATTCTATGGAAGAGGGGAGCAATGATATTGAAAAGATGAATACAGTATGCTGCAGGTAGGAAGAATTTTGTAATTGAAAATATGTGCTGCGGAGCTCCAGCTGTAACACCTCATCCACAGGCCTGCAGCACTGCAGGGAGGAAGGACACACATGTCCAGATTGGAAGGGCATCTGTCAACATCTGTATCATTTAGGTCCAAGTCAGCAGGGCAGAGTGCATTGCGAGAGCTTCATCCCCTGCTCTGTTCTTCACCTCCTCAGAAGTCAGCTGTGCTTTAATTTTGGCTCTGCTTTCTTGATCTGTACACTGAGCACGTGGCAGAAGTGCAGCCCATGCTGACAGAGGCCTGGGATGCAGAGAACAGCCTATTCCTGCAAGAGCAAAGTGTTAAAATCACTCTTGCAGCCCCCGGTGCTTCAATGACCAGGACAAGCTGGGGAGCCAGCAAATGCCCTGAGGTGCTGATAGCAAAGCAGGTCCAGAAGCTTTCTTTTCCCTGTCTGCAGTGCCTTGATTAGCTTTGAATTAGATCATTCACAAGCTCTCAGCCTTCTCTTTTAACAGGTACAGGGGATGTCTTTCCAAATATAATGGTCCCTTGGTTGTGGTATGGGGACATGGACTCACAGCATGCTTCTTACCTCTGCTTCTTGAACTCAGAAAACTTGGTAGGCAGTTTTAACCTGGATTTGCTGGCTTTTTGCATTCACAACGGGCTCCAGCAGCAAGATTAATTTTATTTTAGGTTTTCCTCAGGAATGAGCTTTTCAGGTTCCTGCATTTGCCATTTTCAGGCAGCAGAGAGATCCTGAGCAGCTTACATTGGGTAAAAGTCATTGGTTTGTCTCTTCAGTCCCAGTGGTGTGCCAGGCATACTGGATTGCTGGACCTAGCCCAAATTCCTGTCTGCGCCCTTAATTGGGAAACAGGGATGAGCAGGGGACTCCAGAGGTGTAAATAGATCAGTCAGCCACATGGCGTCATCTCTGCTCTGTACAAATGCAGTTGAGGACGTGCTGAGCTGAAAGAATAAGTTTAATTAGCACATACTCCTTCCCAGGCTCTGGAATCAGTGTGAATACATTGCTACATCTGCTGCTCTCAACAGGCTAGCCAGTCAACTTCCCAGGAAGGTGCCACCCCTCAGCATCTCACTGCTCTCCACATAGACTGTGGCCGTGTCAGCAGGATGGATCCCTTTGGCATCTGCTGAGAAAGGGAGGCATGTGTTCCCAAATAGGCAAAGAGAAGCAGTAACACTGTCTTCCTCCGCCATCCCAGGGCATGGACATTGAGCCTGGGATGTCTTTGTGTCACTGTACTATGAATGGTAAAAGTACACTGACTTCTTCATCTTTGAGTATGACATCTCCGGTGCTGTCAGAAAGAGCTTCCTACTTCATGCAGTTATGTGGCAGATCTGTAACAGTGGAGAGGCTGTGCAGTGGTGTTCCCTCCCTGCAAACTTCTTACAAAGGCCTTGCAGGACTGCTGCTTGAGGGTAGAAATGGTTGTGTTGTAGAGAATGGATGAGGCTGCTTAGAAAAAGTAGGCTCTTTACCTAAAAAGTTCACTGGAACTCCATAGGTGGCTGGAAATAGTATTAAATCACTTGATGTCTCTGGTTAGGAGCTATTTCTTTCTCTTTCTGAACAGGGCTTGAAGAAATGTCCTGGATGACCTCAGTGCTCTCTGAAGCAGGTTTTCTACTCTCCCAATTTTTATCAACTAAAAGTGGGATGAATGTGTTTGTAATTTCCCTCCGGTAAAGGGCTTGGAGAGCTCCCTTGCTTGTGAGTAATAACAGTAGCTTCTGTGAGATGGACGTGGGACCTGGGGTCACCGTGTGTAATTCCCTGTGAATGTAATTTGTCCTATTCGCATGAATAGTTTGAAATTCAAACTGGTTATTACACTGGGTAGAGTTTGAATTGAATTATCAGGAAAACATGAGGAAATTGCACTGGGCATGTTCGCCCATTCTGATGTAAACTCATAAATTGCCTTAAAATGTAGTTAATCCAGAATTGAAAGAAAGCCTGTAGCAGCAGACAAGGACCAGTCTAAGATAAATTCCAGGTGAGAAATGGCTGCGTTGCTTGACATTACTGTAGGAGCCCTTCTGTGAGGTGGTTTTGGGTGAGCTGGTCCATACTGGATGCTGTATGAGTGCTGACTCCTCCGAGCTTAGGGAGGGAGACTTGGACAGGCTCTGGGTGCTTGTTTTTCCTGAGAGTGCTTTCTTGTTTGCTTCTTTCTTGTCGTCTGTGTCTTTCATTCCCTCTGTCTCTCTGCTTGTCTGTCTTTTACAATCATGACAGTGGAAAGTGAGAGACCTTTCATACCTGCTTGAATATCCCTGCAATAGCACTGGCACCAACAGATTCCACCCTCAGTGATAAAGGAAGAATGCTCAGAGGCCAGAGCAAAACTTCCCATTCTCACCCTGTTTTCAGACACTGAAATCTTTGCCAAACTCCCTCTTTGGCTGGAAATTTTCCATGCTGCTTGTGCTGATTTTTGCATTAACTGTGAAATTCTTCAATCCTGAGATGTACATAAACCTCAGCTAAATAGAGCAGCTGTTTCTTGAGAGCAAGATTTAGAAGAAATAGGGGGGTTTGTACCCACTTTATAGATAGGAAACTGAGGCACAGAAACATTGAGGTTAAATATATAAAACGTCAAGCTATCATTTCTTCAGTTCAGAGTATTGGAGTTTATGAACCTAATGATGTTCTTTTGACAGTTTTGTGAGTGGGATAATACCTAAATAGGAAAATGAGATGACAGGTTTCACAGCTTCCCTGTTGAGGGAGTTCAGAATAAAACCCCTCAGTTTTTCATTCTCTGCTAGAAGAAAATGTCAAAAATACAGAAGCACTCAGTTAGGTGAGGTTCCCTGGTTGGGGATCCAGCCCTGCAGAGGTGCCCAGACATCTCATCAGGAAGAGATTTGGGATGCAGAAAAAAGAGCAATAAAAGAGACAAAAATTGAAGTTTAATGGTCTGCTGTGATCCTGGAGAAACCTGCTGTCCCATTTGCTGGTAGCATTTGGTATCTAATGAGCATTTGGAGCTACCAGTGCTTTAAAAGTTCCTGATGTGCTGCTGTGTGAGATGTCTCACTGCTCATGTCCCAGCATATGCTGGGAGGCAGAGGTGTGATGCTGGAGACATTATGCAGCTTGTGTTGCACTTTCAGGGCTGTCTTCTGTGCCTGCTTCTGCACCCATTATTGGAACAGGTTGTCCAGAGAGGTGATGGGTGCCCTGTCCCTGGAAACATTCAAAGCCAGTTTGGATGGGAATTTGAGTAACCTGATCTACTTGAAGATATCTCTGCTTGTGGCAGAGGGGTTGGACAAGATGGCCTTTAAAGGTCTTTTCTGACTCAAACCAGTCTTTGTTTCTATGATCACCTCTGGTTTTGCCCTCTGCAGAGAGCGGCAGCTGACCAAACCATTAGCATCAATGGAAAAAATTGCAAAAGCTTTGTTGCGAGCACACTGACCTCTTCTCAAGACATGCTGGAGCTCATTGGCATGTGAGGTGATTTCAGCTGAATCAGAGCTGTGGGATTTTCTCCCTTCCCTTGTGCACAAAAGCATTAACTTTTTGGCTCTAATCACCATGTTTCCTAACGCACAGCCAAGCCGGGTGCTTTCATCTTGCGGGCTATTGTGCTTAGATAAGTCCCTCAGCGTGGGATTGCTCCGTGGCACTTGAATCCAGCCGACACCAAGCGCTTTCTGCCTGGCAGCCGTCTCACACCACACTAAAAACTGCTCATGGGGCTTGTTTGGAATTTGTGTGGCACAGTCTTTGCTTCCAGTGATTAAGTGTGAAGCTGGCAGTGTCTGTGTTTCGGGGCAGAAAGAAAGGGTATTTGCATTGCTCTGAAAGGTTATGATTTGCATTGTAACATCCCCAAGGTGTGTTTTGCTGCCCTGGTGGTGTCCCTGTGGGGGAAGCTGAGCACTGGATCACTTTGCCTTGTCCTTGAGACAGAGCAAAGCGAGAAACAGGTCATCCTGCAGGAATAACCCGTGTGCTTCCAGAGTAGTGAGCCTGGGACACATAGAGCTGGCACTGGACCAGCTCCAGGGCTTTTTCTGGCACACTAGAGAATCTGATAAATGACATCTTTACTCTGCTTTATCCCCTTTTGCACAGCTCTCTGGAACTGAGAGAAACAGTACTCCGTTTCCTAACATTAAAGGAATGTTTAGTTAGCTCAGTTACTCAAAAAGAATGAGGTTCAGGTTGTTATCTTCCTCCCACTCTCCCCTTTGAGTTTATGTGGCCAAAATGTCAAGGATATGAAGTTCCTAAAACATTTTCTAAGCAAAGACATCCAGTTAAACACATGCACTCTATCAGATGTCAGAGAAACCACAGCAGTGGGTGCTGAAGACCTGCCCTGGGTAGCCCAGCTCCTCATCAGCCCGTGGATGCTTTTCCCATCACACACTGTTCCAGAAAGCACCCAGTGGCATCTCCAGCCCTTCCTTGATGGCTGTGTGATGAAGCCAAAAGAGAAGTCAGGAAGATGCCGAAGCTTTCGATCTGGCTTTACAATCTGTGATAATACCTTACTTCATTGCAAGAGGGGATTTGAAAACTGCAGAGCAATGAAAAGCTTCCACTGGGCAGTGGGAAGAGAACCCTTCAATAAACATAAAAATCCTATTAAAAATATTTATATATATATAAACTGTGCTGCCACATAAAGGCATTGGCGACAGCTGTCCCAGTTTATCATGGATTTTGCAGTTGGCAGCACTTTTATTTTTAATGCTTGACCATTGGAGTCCTGCTACTGCCAGAGCCTTTTCCTCTATCTTTTTAATGCAAGCAGGACTCTTGCTGACATTTTTGCAGAGGAAGGCTATAAAAGGTGAAATAAGTCCAGTGTGAGGGATCTATAGCCAGAAGGGTGGTCAAACAATCCACAGTATGTTTTAAACGTCATTATTTTTTGACATTTAGAGTTAGCTGTGGCTGCAAACATAAGTCTCTAATGATGAATTGAATGCGCAATTGGTTCATTTAGAGTACCAGAACAACTCAAGGAGTACTACATCACCCAGAGTACTCTGCTAGAACACAGAAATATGTGAACTGAGTGAGGATGAGTGCTAAGGAGATGATCCAACGCGCCGTACCAAAATCCAAACCAGCTGAGTGCCTTCATTTGTCTCCAAGCTCTTAAAGAAATTCATCATATATCTGCAGTTTCACTTGAAAGCTAATAGGAGTCATCAGTTGGGAACACTATTAAGCTGGAATGATGGGCGGCAAAGAACAGCTCACAGGGTATCCTTTTTGGAGGAAGGGGATAAGACCCTGGTTGGCAGTGCTTTGCACAGCCCTGATCCAGTTATCAGTGTGGGTAGGTGAGATGCATTTCTGCTACAGAACTGTGCGTTTTCGCCTTCACTGTAACCCTTTTAGGAGACATTTGAACCCATTTAAATTAGGTACAGAAAGGGGATAAAAAGTTCTGGTGGTGCTGTGTGTTCTTAGAGCATGTGCATATTTCCCAGTGCTCTTCCAGAGGAAGGAGGACTCTCTCTCCCAGTGCTTTGCTCCTGCTGTACAGGGTATGGGAGATTGAGGGGTCCCCAGGGTGGAAAACGGAGACAGAAAAACATTGCGCAGACCCACACCATTGGCATGACTCTTTGGTCAGGACTGTCAACCAGGAGATTGTCCGTCCCTGCTTTCTGTAACCACAGAAAGCTTGCAGAGACCCATGAGCTGAAAGCTCATCATCTGGCCAGCATCCTCCCAAAGGTATTTTAAACGTGCCACATGGAGCACCAGCTCACAGTACTTAACAGCATTTTGTAACACTCCAGCAGCAGCAATTCAATCCTTGTTTGGGTTTTGGCCAGTGTTTGTTGTCCTCCCTGGAAATGGTATTGATTATTTGATCTCAGGAGCCAATTATGGCCAATATGATACTCAGCACCTCACATCCCAGGATGACGTGTGCCGTGGATTCTGCTTTGCTTCAGATCTACCTGCCACGTGGGCCAGTAAGGCTCCAAACAGACCTGTGACTTTTTAAATCACCCATGGTGTGAATAAGCGGTTTAACACATGCCCTAAACCTTATCTGACATGTGTTTGTTGGGTTTGGTTGGAGCAGGAACTGTCATTGGTTTAATATTTCCCCTGGGGGGTCCTGTGTCCCACATGGCATCTGTCTGCTTGGTGGCACTGCAGATTGCATACAGCAGGGAGAATTTTGGATGAGAAAAAATGGAGAGTGGTGCCATGGCTGTTGGAGCCCACCAGTAATTGGTACCTGGTGTTGCACTGCCAAGCAAGATGAGTTCTGTGCTTGGACTATCAAGGTAATGACCTCTTGTGTAGGTTGGTGGGCCTCCATGGCAGCTCTGGAGTGCCAGGAGCTCTTCTCTTCTGCAGGGAAGTGGTGGCAGTGGTGGGTTGGTACTGAAACATGGGTGATTCCTTCTTTTGCTCTTCATTTACTACCTTATTCTGCCTCCCTGTGCCTGTGTTAATGTTGTGTTTGGTGTTTTCAACTCTCCTTGGGTTTACTGCATTTAACAGCTTCCTGGGCAAAGTACCTTCCTACGTGGCTTATTTAATGCTATTCAGATGAACTTGTTGAACTTATGGCTTGGGTTTGTTTCATTAAAATTTGGGTTGTACTTTTCTATCTGGCTGCCTAGTGGAAACAGTGTCCAAAACCAGTATTTCAGTCACTTTCTATTTATTTTTTGCAGACTGGTTTTTGCATTCTATAAGTTAATTGAATGATGAGAAGCAGGTTACTTAAGCAAATGCAGTGGCCCCTATCACACTTCATATGGCCTGTTAAACACATAAAACTGAACATGATCAACACTTCCCAGTAATTACAAATGCAGTGGGCAAATCAGCCTTCCTACCCCCTGAGGAAGAGGTTGATGAGGTCTTCTCAGGACAGCTCCTCCAGTCTCACTGCTACCAGAGTGAAATGTGATAATGCCTCCGTCCATCGTGAAATACTGCATCTTCTACCATGTCCCTGACCCAAAATAGTATCGAAACTGGTATTTAATGAACTGCAGCCAGAGCCACATCACCCGTACAAAGCAAGAACATCGTCCGCTCTTTTTATAGAGAGGGAAATGAGCTGTGATATCTTGCTGCTGGTAGCGAGTCATTGTGGACCTCATTGAGCAAGTCCAGAGGAGGCCATGGAGATGCTGCAAGGACTGGAACCCTTCTGCTCTGGAGCCAGGCTGAGAGAGCTGGGCTGTTTCAGCCTGGAGAAGGGAAGGCTTCTTAAGGGGAGACCTTAGAGCAGCTCTAGTGCCTAAAGAGACTGACAAGAATCCTGGAGAGGGGCTTTGGACAATGGGTGTAGGAACAGAACAAGACAGAGGGAGACCTGACAGAGGGGAGATTGAGATGAGCTCTTAGGCAGAAGTTCTTCCCTGTGAGGGTGCTGAGGCACTGGCACAGGTTGCCCAGAGAAGCTGTGGCTGGCCCGTCCCTGGCAGTGTTCAAGGCCAGGTTGGATGGGGCTTGGAGCAAGCTGCTCTAGTGGAAGGTGTCGTTGCCCATGGCAGGGGTTGGAACTGGATGAGCTTTGAGGTCCCTTCCAACCCATACCAGTCTATAAATCTATGATGAATGAACGATGTGCTCACTGTGGATGTCCAGGTTGGTGAGCCCCGGACCTCAGAGCACACGGAGCTGCTCACACATCCTGTGCACTGACTGGGGTGGTTGTGCTGCCAGAGGCTTTTGGGGATGAGTTTGCAGAGAGGAAAGGTGTCACTTGACCTTTCTGTGATGTTGTTGCCTGGCTGCTCTAACGGCTTTGGGATGTGGGGAATGAAAGTGTAAATACCAATGACGTGCAGGTGGCCTCGCCTGCGCCTGCCCACTCTGCGCTGCCAGGGAGCAAGTACATGTCCAAAGAAGGAACACATCTGAGCTTTTTTTCCTTCTTATTTATTTCACAGGCAAGGAGCAGAGGTGGGAATAAAGGAAAAAAAGACGTCAGCTGCTTATTAGATCAGCAGCAGTTGTTTTGAGCCCCAGCTCCTCCATGCCAATTGATGTAGTAAGCTTTGTTTTGGGGATGCTTTTCTGATGCAGAGGGAAGTCTGATCAGAAAATGGTATTTTTCTGCAATAATATTCTGCAAGCAACTTGCACTGGTCTCTCTGAGGTAACATGGAGTTGATTCATGCACAAACTTACCCCCTCTCCCTGGTGTCTAGTTTTCATTCCATGTAAGCTCTGATTATTCAGTAAAAAAGAAACATTGGTCTATGAAGCTAAACATCAAAATGCAGAACCCTCAGTGTCCCCACTGTTTGCAGTGTGTTTGCTCAGGGTTATTTTCATGGCACACACAATTGAGGTTATTGAGGAGAGCAAAATGAATAGTATTTGTTATTCAGTTCATTTTGGGTTTTCAGCGCTGTCATTGTCTCACAGCAGTGGTGCCTGGGGATTCAGAGGGGGTGAGGTTAGGAATTTATTACATGGTGTCTGGAGCTATACAGAAACAGCTCCCAAAAGTCTTGCTGAAGGAGAAGAAAAGGAGAAAGAAGTGTATGGATGAGCCAGGAGTGGGTGGACAGAGTAGAACACTTGGGGATGGAGACATGAAGTGACTTGCCTACAGTGCCAGGGCGCTAACTGCGAAAGCAGCAGCACTGGGATTTGTGCTTGGGACTGATGGGCTGCATCTAACCTCTAAGCAGAGTGTGTAGGTTTCTGCTGGGACCTTTGCTGGGTCTTTACTGGCTGGATCTTCAGCTGGGGTCAGGTTCCCTTATGCTGAGTAGTTTTAACTGGGATTATGCATTTGTAAATCTGGATCTGGATCTGACCTGCTTGTTTCTGTAATTTTCCAAACCAAAATCCAAAGTCCAGAAAAACTTAGAGAAGCTTATGCCTTCATTCCAGAGTCTGCGCCTGGTTTTTATGGGCTCTTAAGGCATTAAGGTTTCTTTAAAACAGTTAATAATTTGTATTAAATAGTTAAGCTGCACATTTTTACCTACTTAATTACAAGAGACTAGAAGCAAATGGAATGGAACTGGGGTTATTGTTAAAAAGATTTCCATTATCTCTGTACATGGTCACCTTGATCTCTGGTGTATATGTTAGACTGTCCATCCTTTACAGAGCTGTGACGCTATTGTCTTCTGCTCTAGAGATGGAGGCAGCACCCCACAGATGCATAGGGTCCCTGCTTTGCATCTCCAAAGTCTTGAGCTAGTGCCCAGGCTGCTCTGTCAGCCTCCATTTCAAGTCCAGGAGAATAAAGTCTGGGTTTAGAGCAGGAGAAGGGGAACAAAAGAGACCAGATAAACTCAAGGAAAGTATCTGGAGAAATCATGTGATAAAAGAGATTTGAGTTAAGTTAAAGACCTCAGGCTGTTGCTACATGAGGAAATCAGCAGTGCTGGTCACCAGCATCTGAGCTAGTTGCTGAGGTGCATGGAGCGTGTTGTCCTTGAAAATCTGTATGACTCCTGCAGTGGAAGTTGATGCGGTTGGTGTATCTAAAACGCAGCACAGTACCATCCTGTGAAGCAGTGTGGGAACCCCAGGAGGCTGGCTGGAATGGCAGTGTGGGAGCCCCAGTGGACTCATTCATTGCGCTGGGGTCTGTGCTAACCATGTACAAACCAGAATGCGGACCTGGCTCTCTCTGCCTCTAAACCAAACCTCTGTCCTCCCCCACTGTCTCTTTGCAGAGCTTCCTTCCTCGGAACACTTGAGCGTGGCTGATGCGACATGGCTTGCCCTCAACGTGGTGTCTGGTGGAGGTGGCTTCTCCGGCTCCCAGCCCATCGGAGTGACCAAAATTGCGAAGTCAGTAATAGCACCACTAGCTGACCAAAACATCTCAGTGTTCATGCTGTCCACCTATCAGACAGACTTCATCCTGGTAAGAGGACATGAGAGGACCAGGCAGAATTACCTGCCACCATATGAAAGTTCAGTTGAGCAGTTTTAATGATATTTTTGGGAGCAAGTTGTTTGAGGAGCAGCGGAAGTACCAAAGTTGGCTTTCCCCAGAGCTCTGTGCCATGTAGTTAGGCTCTCAGACATCTCAGGAGCTATTCCCATGGAATGGTGACATTGCCGTGTTCAAGGCCAGGTTGGACAGAGCCTTGGGTGACATGGTCTAGTGTGAGGTGTCCCTGCCCGCGGCACGTGGTTGGAACTGGATGAGCCTTAAGGTCCCTTCGAACACAAACCATTCTGTGGGTCTATGATCGTATTATTCTATGATTAAAAGCACTGTGGTGCTTAATGCTATTGATATATCTCCAGATATGCTTCTTTAGAGACACATCCAGGTGGTGTTTATCCTTATACACCTGCTGGCTCAAGCAGGAGTGATGTGTCCACTTTTCTGTGCCCTGACAGCACATAACCTGCAGTGTATTCTCACTTCTGGTACACACCACCATGAGATAATCCTGTTGTCAACTTCAGGTACGTGAGCGAGACCTGCCCTTCGTGATGCACACACTGGCTGCTGAATTCACCATCCTCAGAGTAGTGAATGGGGAGACAGTGGCTGCTGATGACCTTGGGATAACAAATGGATTTGTCAAACCAAAACTAGGTAAGGACCAGCATGGGCTCAGCTTGCCAGGGAGTTGGTCTCCATGACACATGGGGGTGAAAGTCTGCCTCCTACCTCCCTTCAACATTTTGATGAGTGATTTTCCTGTTGTAAGATATTAAAACTATCTTAGCACATACCTGAGTCTGTCCCAGTTCAACCAAGGATTTGAGTAGGTGCTTAACTTCCTGAGCAGTGCCGATGAGCTTTGCTTGAATTTGAGCCTTGTAATGCTGGTTTCACATCTCCAGAGGAGGCATGCCTTTAACCTCTCTACAGGTTAAAGTACAGTTCATTTTAGTTGCAAAACTAACGTTCTGTGTAGCCCATATTTCCATGTTTCATTATTTCAGTGGAAAATGGCTATATAAAAGCTTGTTTTAAGTATTGCAGTGATGTACAGAGAATATTACTCAACTTTCACACTTCAGTACCAGTCAGGATCAAGGCTACAATGAGATCAGATCTGTACAGAACCTAAGGATATTTCCAATCTAGAGGAACAAGCATCAGGCAAAGGACACAGTCAGGAAAAGGAACGACTTAAATCCATATGTTTACTTACACACCTGCCTGTAGTTTTATGCCCATAACCAAACAAAGCAGAGCTCAGTTATGAAGTGCCACTGAGCCTCATCACTCTGTAGCTATAAATCATCTTGTTTAAGAAAATGAGCCTGATGCAAGACGTGTGAAGGAAGGGCACAGCAAAACACGTTGATAATGCACAGGTATGCAATGTGCTGTGTTATTCCGTTCAGTAGCTGTGTGCCTAAATACTGGCTGCTTCTCAGCCCATGGCTGCAGTGTGTTTACCAAACTGCTGCATGGCATCTGGTTTTGAATTTTTGTAGATATTATGGCAAAATAGGCCCCCAAAAAGGGGGGAGACGAGAGTGTACTGCCAGAAATGACTTCCATAGCTCTGTCTTTTAAATGATAGAAGCCCGAATTTATTTTTACCTTTCAGTTTGTGTTGGCACCTCCTTTAGCTTACCCTTGTCTAATGTGGATGCACCTGATGGCCTTAGAGCCCCTATGAGCAGGGAGCTGACCTGTGCCCCGTGCAGGGCACGGTATTCAGGATGATGTTGCCCTATACCCCAGGGAGAGCACCACAGGAGCAGGTTGTCTCCAGGCTCCTCAGTCCCTGTCTGAGAGCCAGAAGGACTTCAGCAATTAAGAACTTCCTTACAAATGCTGTCAGCTTTCTCTGAGGCCGCTGCTGGTGCATGGGTAACATGTCTGGTGGAACGTGAACCTGCTGCAGATTTGGCTTCATAGCTATTTGTGTCTGTGTGTGTCTCTTTCAGTTCAGAGGCCTGTCATTCATCCCCTTTCCAGTCCAAGTAATATGTTCTGCGTCACCAGCCTGGATCCAGATACCCTTCCCACTGTTGCTACACTGCTAATGGATGTCATGTTTTACTCCAATGGGTAGGTCCCAGCAGGGAGACAGGCTCCTGGGGGCGGTGTTTGAAGGCACAAATGCACATTGCTCCACCAGGATGCCCAGGGATCTGCTGTGGCCTTATGCTGTGGCAGTTCTCAGCTCCTAGGGAGGGAGGTTTCACAGACGCAAGAAGGTTGTCCTGAGAGATGGAAGCCAAATAAGACACTGAAGGTGACCAAAGACATCTGCTGGCTTTGGAAAGCTGAGTCTTCATATTTAAGCTATGAGCAGCAATGTGATCAATGTGCTGTATATCCACGTATGACCAGGGGATGTACAGCTGTCTGGGCTGCTGCCCATTGGGGCCTATGGCTCCTGGTCCGCAGCCTCCTGCAAGAGGACCTCGGAGCAGGGATGGGAGAGTTTTGTCAGTTGTGGGGACTGGCATTGTGTTCCTCAGCAAAATCCATGTGACAGGACACAGTGTCACTTCCCCAGGTCAGTGTATGAACATTCCTGGTGTCACTGGCTGTATGTCTGCTTTAAAAAGCTTCTTTTGCTCTTCTAACCACAGTTAATGCTGCTGTCTTCTGTTTCTTCAGAGTAAAAGAATCAGTGGTGGGCAACGAAGACTCGGGACACATTCGCTTTTTCTCCTTTTCTCTCATCGAGGGTTACATCTCCTTGGTCATGGATGTCCAGACACAGCAGAGGTGAGCTTTGGTCTCAGGGTCTTATGGACCCCGGAAAGGCACCTGGGAGGTTTTCAAAGGAGCAGGAAGCAAATTAAGCTCTTCCACATTAATTCTTGGGAGCCTCATTGCATGGGTGTGATGCGCCTGTACATCCTATGTCACTTTTCTGAGTGAGGTCTGGCATGTTCCAGCTCCTGAATTTTGGGCTTATCTGTCCAAGCCCTCAGTGAAATGACAAGCCACTATAATGCAGAGTTATCTCAGTTTTGAAAGAGGAACACTGGAGCAAAGTGATTTTGACGTTTTATTCCATTGTTCACTAGTTGTGCTTTTAAGAGCAAACCCAAGAAAATCTGGTGTTTGTGGCTGAATATTTACTGCTAAAGGCCAAAAGCAGGGTGGGGATGTTAGCGATGCTGTCCTCCCACTTTGCTTTTACACATGGCTGGGCTTAGAGTCTCCTTGTGATGATAATGTACTGAGTCACCCCTGTGCAGCCAGAGCCCAGGACTCATTTGTCTGGCAGGGAAAAAATCAGCTTGGGAGCAAAAGATCAGCCTGTGTCTGTGTGTGTACTTCTGCAGTTTCACATCACAGAAGTCTCTGAGGTCTGGAGGCTAGGCAGGATGCTGCACTGAGATGCAGTGCATAAATTTGCTCTTGACACACAGTGCAGTGGTTGGGTTTGATTCTTGCCTGCCCTAGGGACTTGTTTTGCAAACTATTAATTGCCCTCTTGAAAATTTCTGTGACCTTAATAGGAGTAAAGCTCTGTCTGCCTTCAAGAGAGGCTAGACAGAGTGGCAGCCTGCAGCCTGGTGCTTGGAGAACTGTCACAGACTGCCCGCTTAACCCTGGGCAAGTCTCTTAGCTACTAGTCTTCTTAACCCTGCTAAGAAATGGGATCTCAGCAGGGATCAAACAGGGATGGTATGCAAAAAAGCACTGGTGATGCTCAGACACAAAAACAGTGGTCACCATTCACATTCCTGAGAGAGTAGGTATGGAAACATACTCTGTCCCTAGATGTTTCTAAATGCAGCTCAAGTCAAGCCTTCAGATTAACAGTCTCGACTATTTGTAAAGCTGGGGCATGGCCTGTTTCTTAGAGATCTTTTCCTGTGCCTCTCTGGGTGCCTCTGCACACCTCCAGCTTCAGATACTGATGGACCACAGGACATCTTGGAGGGGCAGGCAGGTGCATCTGTCCCTCTTGCCTTGAGTTTTCTCAGTTTCACTGAACTGCTGCTGTTGTTGGCTTCCAGCAGTGCAGGGATACAGGAACAGCAGCATCCCCTCAGGCAGAATTTGACACACTGCTGTGTTTTAATTGCCATGTTTGGTATTTCTTTTCTTTTACAGATTTCCTAATAATTTGTTGTTTACAAGTGCATCTGGCGAGCTCTGGAAGATGGTGCGGATTGGTGGGCAGCCTCTTGGCTTTGGTAGGTAGACATTTGGGGGATCAGTTGGTGCACAGGTAGTCAGTCGCCTCAGGGCCTTCAGGGATGATGGAAAAATCCATCTGAGGCTGAGGTTTTTAAGAGCAACTTAACATGACTTTGCAAGCTGAGATTTTCAAACAGGAGGAGTCTGACTCCTACCTAAGTCAGACTTCTAAATATACTTTGGAAAGTGATACATACTTGACAGCTCCATCTAAATTACATTCATCTGATGGACTTGGGAAGTAGCTGCAGCTGCGTCTCTGTTTAAAGAGAAAAAGTGGACAAAAAGACAGCATGGGAATGCATTGCATATTACTGAAATCAGTGGGCAGAAGGCACTGTCATGCTCCAGTGCACTCCTTGGGCAACTCTGTGGCTTTTGTAGATGTACAGATTTATAGCAGTCCAAGTGGGAGTCCTATTCATAGGCCTGTTTCGCATCCAGTGCTGCAAACATTTTCTCTGCTCAAAAGAATATTGGGCCTAAGTAACACAGAGCAAACCCTTTAAGCTTGCAGAAGTGTCCTTCTTATATTTATGTCCCTTGTCATTTTAAGGAGTCCAGTGTGAATATTACTACAATGCCTGATGTTGAGGAAACACTGGGGCTCCTTCCCATGGTCTCTGAAGCAGTTACAAAATACAGGCTTCAAGAACATGTCTGAAGAATGTTTGGCCAAGTTTTATATTTAATTGCAGCTTCTACACCAGCCAACCAAAAGGTGCAAGGAGGAAATTTTCATGCACCGTCTCTTTGTGCATCTTAAATGCAAAATATGAAGAAATGGCACGGTGTGTGTCACCTATGGGACATCAGGACACCCACCAGTCCCCTAAATATGCAGTGTTTAAATATGTTAGCGTACAGTCAAGCTGAAATATTCCATTTGGATCAGTGAAACTCAGATGTCGTGTGGAAACAATGTACCATTGATCTGCAGTGAACAGGACAGATTTAATTGTCGTGAAGTCCTGTCTCAGGGGCTGTGGTGGTTATGGTCTAGGAATCATGTGTCCAGGCCAGCCAGCAGGTCAGCATCTCTTCTCTCAGAGATACAGGGCAAAGCATTTCATAGCAATTAAAGAGAAAAATGGATGTTAAGGTATATGAGACTTGTTTTGGTGCCTCCTTCCTGAACATTATTAATTGCCTTTCTTTGGACCTTTGAAAATCATTCCAGTTTTAATGTTTGTGCCTCTGGGGGACTTACGTTTCTCTGTAACAAAAAGAAGGCAATAAAATTAAATGTGCATTGTATCATGGTGGCCCTCAGAGCCTGATTCTGTGAGAAACAACACATAAAATCAGAGATCCCTTCTGGTTGGCATTTGTGAAGACAAACTCCTCCCTGTATAGGCGTGGAGCTGGTGAGACCCAGGAGTTCTGCAAGATACTCAGGTGCAATTCACACAATGATTGATTTTTGTCTCCCCCACAGATGAATGTGGAATTGTTGCTCAGATTTCTGAGCCTTTGGCCGCAGCTGACATCCCAGCCTACTACATCAGTACTTTTAAGTTTGATCATGCGTTGGTGAGTATCAAGACAGCTGCTTTGGAAAAGGGGAGATCTCTTCCCTGAGAGAAAATACATGATGAGAACATCATTTCCCATCTAGAGAGGTTATTCGAGTGCCTTCACTGTCATGTAGTTCAGCAAATATCTCTCCCCAGCCTCCTGGCTGTCACTGCCCTGGGTCAGAGGCTCCTGAAACGAGGACAGCCCTACCCCAAGGCAAAGCCATTCTAGGGAGTGTCATAGTGTCATTCTTGCAAAAGGCTGGTGTCAGTCCTTAAAGACCTACAGCAGTGGAGACCTCCCAGCCTCCCTGAGCACTCTCTGCTACTGTACCACTATCTGTTATTAGAAACAGACACAATCCCTCTTCTTTGCCTGCGTATGTAGTCAGAAGCTCCAGGCTCTCAGGTGGGTGCCTTTGTGTGCGGGGACTTTTTGGAGAGTCTTCCAATACCAAACCCCTGCCTTCTTCTCATGAAGGTTAGGGCCTGCATTGCTCTAACTTTCGTGTTTTGAGACCCGTCTGATGAGCTCAGCTGATCTTGCCTCATCCTCCTCATGGGCCTTTGATAAATAGCAGTAATAGTCAGCACCTCAAGGGGAGGTGATCTTGAAGCAGAGAAGGATGTTGTTGTGTTTGTTCTTATGAATGCCCACAAGCAGTTGCAGCACAGTCATCAGCATGAGGGTCTTGCCATTCATACAAGGCTCTCTTCTCCTTTATCCTGGTGGATACTTTGCCAGCTAGGTCTATCTCTACTCTTCCTTTGGCTGTATAGGACACCCTCAAAAATGAAGTGTTTTCCTGGAAAGGGAAGATTGCTAGGTCTGTAGCCACAAACAGGATGGCATTTGACTTGGAGCCCATTCCGTTAGTCCTGAGGGAGGGAGTCAGTGGTCCATGTGCTACCAAAGCCAGCAACACAGAGGTGGTTAGTGCTTTTGGGGTTTTTTTTGTAAATTTGCACTTTGGTGCATTATGCTTCTCCTTCTGTGGCTGTACATTCACTGCTCAGGCCTTCCTTTTGACCTGTAAAAGCTCCAGTGAGTTCAAGGTGGGGTTTTTTTCAGCTAATCGCTTTGGTTTTTCACAGTTGGTGTGAACCATTTGCAGACTATAGGTCATGTGTGTAAAGAGTAAAAGTAAATATTATTCCAGATAGCAAAGGTCAAAGCGTTATATATATTTGTCTTCTTTTCTTGAATATTAACTGTGCTGATAAGATAAGCTAATAAAACACCATTTTAAAATCAATACTGTTAGCTTTGCCTTGCATTCCTACTTGTTGTTGTGGTCCCAGGTCCATGCTTCCTGCCCAGACCATAAGGTGCAGAGTTCTTCTAGTTGTCAAGCGGTGTCTGGAGAGCAAAGCCCTGTTGGTTCAAATAGACATTTCACTTACAACTTGTGCCCTGCAATTGTGATGACTCTGCAGGCAGCTGCGCCTTTGAAAAGTGGCTCATCCTGCTACATTGAGCCCAGCAAATGCCTCTCTCCCAGCAGCTGGCAGGGTATTATTTGGGTGATGCACTGAGGTCTGCAGCTCTTCCTTACTCAAATCAGTATTTTAGCATTTTCCTTGCTACTTGCTGTTTTCTTTTTGCATGGTTTTGAAAGCCTTTTTATCTGGACAGTGCCATTCAAGCTGTCAAATCTTTCCGCCATGTGAAAGGTGCATTTCAAGCCCTCCTTTGGTTGACTTTGCTCCAGGCATGGTTCCTGGGCTGTGTGCTTGCTGGCTGTAGATTGGGTTTGTTGGCCAAGAGCCTGACCTAGATTTTGTCCTGTTTTCCCTAACTTTGCCTCCCAAACACCTTGACTTCTAGTGACATTTGTCAAGGTCTAAGTGCATCTTGAATCCTTTCTCTACATCCTCCCTTTCTTTAAGGTTGTTCAGTATTTATTGTAAAATATTTAGACTACTTTATAAAAGCTTTTGTTCCCTTTGACCTTTTTTTTTTCCCTGTGCATCTTAAGGTGGTTTTTGTTGCTTAATTTTTATTTGACCTGGATGTTAATTCTCAGGTCTTCCTGCAATGCTGTAGCTGTAGAAGTTTGACTTGGAAATCACAATCTATGCTTGAGAAGAAATCCCTCTGGGAGACAGTGGTGCGATGGGAACCTCCAGGTCTCTGGTGTGTCTTCTTTGTGCCATTAGGTCGGGGTGGAGAGAGCTGTGGTTTCCAGCTCCCTCTAGAGAGAGCAAATGAGAAGAGTCCCTTTTCCAGGTGCTCTGTTCTCACTGCCTCGTGCTCAGAGGTATCTTACTGTTCTTCACCAGCATTTTGCATCTAACGAAGCTGAAGTAATGTCTGGGACATAGTTTGGAGCTTTACTTTTCACTTTGTGGTAGACGCTTTGATCTACCCTCTAGCTGACAAGGGGACATCTTGCACCAGCTGCACTGGGATAGGGACCTCTTCTAAGAGGCAGAGAGGGTAGGACTTCTCCACTGGTGACCAATTAGGATGTGTCCTACAAATCAGAACTGTTCACACATCTGTCCTGGAGAAAATCCAGTCCAAATATTGGTGGCATGATCAGTACCATTTCCTCAGCATTAAGGGAGTCAAGCATTTTGCAGTGAATGAAGGATCAGGCTGTTGTGTTAAAGTGAAGAGATGGGTCCATGCATGTCAAAGCCAATTGGCCAGAACTGTCCGGTTCTGCTTACTCCTGCTTCTGCACTGCACTGAAGGAGCACAAGGGAGACCCACTGATCATCCACTGGGGCTAGCTAAGAAAGTGTGGTTTACAAAATTGATTCCTGTGTCATCTTATCTTCTGGAGAGTCAAAGAGTCATACAGCTTCTTCCACTGCAGTGTTCAGTGTACTGGGAAAATAATGGAGGGGAGGTAGTGGAAAGTCCTGTCTCAATGTCTCTTCCGTGCAGTGGTGGAGGTTTGCTGGAGTTTTCTCCCTAACCCAGAAGAATTTGCTGTATGGTGGTTTTAAGATTATTTCCTTCCTTTCCCAGCTGACTGGTGTTCACACATCATCAGTTACCTGTCCCTATTCCATCTCCCCATTGGAAAAAAGAGCATTTTTCTTGTTATTTTCTCATGGGTTTTCCCCCCATTTCTGTTAAAAGCCTTGCAGAAAGTCACAGTCTGGTTATATTTCCACTGTCTGAGCTCTGGAGGGTGTCCAGTGAATCCAGGTATTGTACTCCTGGCCAAGGACTCAAATACCTCACAGAGGCTCCTTCTTCAACTTAACGTGAATTATTTTGGCTTCTTGCAGCAGCTCACAGGCTGTTTATTTTTCCCTCAGCCCCCTTTCCACTTTCCAAGAGCTGTTCACTGCCTGTCCCCTGATTGCCATCTTTGAGTTTCTATAATGTCAGGTGCCTCTTTTCTGTCTGATATAACTTTACTTGTGATTCTTTTATACCAGTGACACTTGCTCTGACATCTTTTGTATCTTGTGTTGAAGGGTTTTTTTCTTGCAGTAAGTGTGAAAAGACACTCACTAATAATTTTGTATACGGACTTTTATGGTTAAGTCTATCATAAGACTGGGTAAGAGAGCTCAGGTGCTACACCACACCAAATAGAACCCTGCACCACAAACAGGTGGGCAGTTCTCTTCTTTTGATGGACATGTTATCCTGTCACCACATTTATGGGTCCCAAACCTGTAGGATGCCTCAGAGAGCATCATGGAGCCCTTAGGCATCAGGACAAACACCTTGCATGAATGAGCTTGTGTCATACAAATGCTTTATGAACAAAAGGAAGGGAAAGGAGGTGAGAGGAAGAGAAGGAAAGAAAAACCTCCAAACAGTTGCCTCCCCACTAGCACCTACCATGCAGACAGCAAACCAGCCAGATCTCACTTAGAGTGTTTGCTCCTAGGGGTACCATGGGTTAATGCTTTTGAACCAGAGGGTGTCTCTTGCAGGTGGAGTCCTTTCTCAGTGGAGTTCAGGTGTACAACAGCAACGTACCTGGCTCCTTGGGTCTCTTCTGCCTCATCTCCTGCCCCTTTCTGTGTCATCCCTGCCTGGCTTTTGCTAGAGCATGACTTTTCTTTCTGGTTTCTTGCAGGTACCTGAAGAAAATATAAATGGTGTGGTCAATGCACTCCAAGTCAGTCAAGCTGAAAAGCATTAGAAATCTTCTGAGCTGGTTCCAGATGCTTTTTATTATTATTATAATTATTATTATTATTATAATTATTATTATTATTCTTTTTTTCTCACAGTATTTCTTGAAAAATCTGATTCTAGAGAGTGACATGAAAAGAGTCTGTGGAAGGTTGAGCAGAAACAGCTCCAATAAGCCTTGGGTTTAATTATTGTTATTTTATTAAGTTTATGAATGAGGGGCAGGAGGAAGGGGAGGTGAGACGCTTTCCTGACGTTCCTCTCCAAGGTGAAGTGTAACCTGCCCGTGTTCTCGAGGTGGAAGGAGCTGCCTGGGGACACAATCTTCCCCCACGGGCGCTCTGCTCAGCTGGGATGGATGAGCCCTTGCTCAGAGATAGCCCTGAGAACCTTAAACCCAGCGACATGTGGAATTAAACAGAAAAGATGTTGCATAGTGCTGGCTTGTCTCCTCGCATCAGACTTCCTAAGGACTGTTCCTAATTGCCTGCGTTGAGATAGGGATGGGAATTGGGTTCTGTTTCCCCTGACAAAACTGTTTGGTGTTGGAAAAGGGGAAGATACCCAGTTGTTTGGATTTTCCCCTTTTCCCTGTCTCCCTGCAGTCAAAGCTTGGCTGCTCCAGGAAAGCCTGGGCAGGGGGAGCGTTGCCCTGGCCCACCTTCAGGTGGGACACTGAGACTTCTGTCTGCATTGAAATGTGGCCATTTTAGCTCAGATTTCCCCCGTCACCCTCCCCTTTCCCCCAGTGTTCTCCTGCCATGTCCCGTGCTCCAGGATAGCTGCTGCCCCCTCATCTTCACATCAGAGCCATCCCCTTGTCCCCCAGGGCCAGCAAGACAAGGGAGGCATCTTCCCTCCTGTCTCCTTAGGCTTTTTCCCATCCACTTTGTACATGGGCACATGAAGGATTGCCCAGGGTCCCTGGGTTATCTCCTGGGCCACCTAAGCCAAGAGATGCAGCAGGTTGTCCCCACCAGGGCCAGGAAGGTGCCCAGGCCCTGCTGGGACTCTCCATCACCACCTCTTCATCAGCTCCTTCATCACCAGGGTGGGAGCTTGACTCCCAGGGGTTCTCTTTGAAATGATGCTGAAAGTGCATAAAACCTGAGGCGTTTCCCTCTGGTCCTGTCAGGGGAAAGTGATGTGGGCTTTACAGTGGGGCAGCAGGAGAGTGTTTGCTCCTGGCTTGCACCGAAGCTGGGGGCCAGCAGGAGCCAGGCATCGAGGCCCATGGTGGCACCCACCTTTGAATGGCACCTACAGCCATAAACAACACCATGGAGGACAGCAGGGACTGTTGCTGGGAAAGCAGGCATCACCCAAGTTGTAGGTACCAATGGTCTCCATCATGCTGTGACCGTACAGTGAGGGATGGTGGAAAGCAGAAATCATCTGCAGAGGTCTCTGCTTTCACAGTTAGGAGCCCAAGTGTATCTTGCATTTCTAGAGTTCTTCCCATTTCATTTTTGACATGAAGAAATTGAAGGTCTTGCAGTTCTAATGAGAGCTTTCCAGCTTTGCCTAGGAGACAGCCTCCAGCATGGTTTTCCTGAGGCGCTGTCTTGCAGATTTGGGCCAGGGTTTTGCATTGATCTGGAGGCAGTAAGCAAGCATCTGAGACCATGCCACAGGCATGGTTTATACTGATGTGTAGGTCATGCACACAGGTTTATACTGGTGCGTAGGACATGCAGATTCACACACTGGCTCACAGCTTGATGTTAGCTGTGTATTCGTGGTGCTGGAGGGCTGAGCTTAACATTAGTGGTTTCTGGTGCTGCAGAACCCAGACACTGAGTTTCAGATCTGATTTTTCATTGGTAGGATGTTGTGTGGCAGCTAGACAGGGAATTGAGCATCCACAGGAAAAAGCATGGGTAACTTTCCTTTGTAGGCCCCAAGTTAAAGCATCCCTGCTGGGGAACACTTAGGCATATGTTTAATACTTTACTGAATTGTATGTTTTGCTGTTCCTTTACATGGGTTTTTGGTCTTGCCCCATGATACTCTGGATTTCTGGAGTAAAGGTTTATTCCAGGTGTGGCACCACGCATCTCTGGATGTTTGCTTGGAAAGATGCTTTGTTCTCCCACCACATGCCGTAAGGATGCAAGGGCTCCTTCTCAGGGTGGCAGGTTGGGGTGTTTTTGGGACTGTGCAGGAGAGGAGATACCAGCACATGGACTGGTGTACAGCCGCTGTGTTAGCCAGCCAAGCTTTCTGCTTGGCTGAGTTGAGACTGAGCTTTCCCCATGTGCATGGACAGTGTCACCAGGACAGGATGAGGATGTTCCTTGTGCTCCCAGTTTTACAACCATTGGGAAATACTGATTTAGCCACTTCCCACATCAGAGGGAGGGCACCGTGCGCTGCTCTGTGTGTGCTCGTGCTGCTTTCAAAGGACTGTAAGTACGATAAGGAATTACTTGAAACAAGCAAAAACTTTACTGAGCCTTAAGAGAAAGTGGGAAAAAAAATAGTTTTTAATGACTTTTTATATTCTTTGAACCTTGCACTCAGGCTCTTCCAGAGGCAGAATTCTTAGTTTAAATTTTTCACTTTTTATCCCAGGGGAGTCAGGCTTATGGTTGTGAAATCTATAGAAGTCTTTAGGATGGATCAGAACTCCGTAAAGCAGGTTGATGTCCCAGCCTGGAAGTGTCACAAGATGTAAAATGCCATTGAGGAACTCTCTGTCTCTGCCATCATCCTCCCCTTCACCTTTTGATTTCCTCTGTTGTTTTGTCCTGAGAATGCAGAAGCTTATTTCAGACAACTTGGGGTAGTCTGCTGCTTTCTCTTTAGTGTTCCCCACGTCACCTTGCTGGTGGGAGATAACTCTGAGTTTAGCCAGAATTGGATGAACCTGTAAGCAGAGCACTGGGGATGGGCAGTCAAGTGTGCAGTCAGGATGGGTGCGAATGTCCACAGTGGTGTTGCTTGTGAGACCTTGTCTGGATGAGGCAGAAAGGGGTCTATAAGGGCTTTGTTGAAAACAATAGTAATAATAATAATACACCACCACATGCGGCATGAGCCACAGCCGTGACTTTTCAAGCTGCTCAACAGCTCACGCTCTCCTGGCACCTCCTGGCCTTTGGGGTGGGGAAAAATGGAAGGATCTTTATTTTTTTCTTTAAATGCCTTATGATCATAACGTCTCTGAGCATCTCTGGCACTGTGCTGCTTCACACTGTGTGGATAAAAGGAGGAACATGTCTAGGTGGGACACCCTTTGGCTGGGCGCTGAAGGCCCCGGGTTACCCATCAGCGAACCCCCCCTGCCCTGAACATCCCGCTCGGCTCTGCAGGAGCATCCCTTGCCATGGCTGCTGCTCATCAGGGATCACCTGAACTCTCCTGATTCCTCTCATTGCATACAAACTCACCAAACAGTGAAATGCAACCAGTGTTGCCAGCCCTGCAAGGAGGGGTGGGCAGGGAAGGAGAATGCAAGCCCTCCTGTGCCCTCCTTGCTTCTCTGAGGCCTTTGTTTTCTTAGGAACTTCAACCTTTCTCACGTTGTGTGTGTTACTACGTAGGGTTTTGTCTTTTTCTCCCCACCTCAATTAGATTTTGGCTGCAAATTCCTTTCTACTGTGCAAGTGTGGGCATATGTTCATATAGTTGTATAGTGTTTACATAGAAATACTTTGTGTGTCTCTTGTACACATGTATAAATACGTACGTTCTGTGTCTGTATGGCTGTATACTGTACAGAGCATATATACTTGAGCAATATAGGTTAATACATACTGGGTGAGTACATGTGTGTATACTCCAGGCACACTCTTGGTGTGTGTATATACGTAGTAAGTGCTGTATAGACACACGTATTCACCATATATTTTTAATCCAAGTATATAGGCAATATGAATACTTAGTTATGCTCTCGGGATTTCTCTACATGTTTTTAGCAAAGGGCAGCAGAGAAGCTAACCTGGAGCAAAGCTGTGGTTCCTCTGCTTGATTCACAGCACTGGGTTCTCTGCCTGCTTCGGAAAAACCCTGTTCCTCTTCAGTTTGGTTGCCTCAAGCACACAGACTGTAGAAAAGAAGTTGTTTGTTTTTCTT
This sequence comes from Psittacus erithacus, assembly GCA_009867235.2. NCBI lineage: Eukaryota > Metazoa > Chordata > Aves > Psittaciformes > Psittacidae > Psittacus > Psittacus erithacus. The sequence continues at coordinate 38,333 of WYDI02011716.1, forward strand.
GAGATAAGTATTTTAGTTGCTGCCCTGAATTGCTTCAGCCTGTAAGTGGTTATGGTTCATTGCAAAGTGCCTGCCCAGACCCTGGCTGGGGGGTTTGCAATGAGACTTCCAGTTCCTGCAAGCACTGAACCAGTGCCTGGACTGGGTCCAGCACCTCCTGAGCCTCCTGCATGTGGGGACTTCGGGGTGGCCTGGGCTTGTCCCCAGGATTCCTCCAGAGCTGGTTCATGGTGACCTTTGCCAGCATCTCCATGCAGGGCTGTGAGGCTTCCTGCAGGGTTTCCTGGCAGATGTGCTGGCTGGTGGCTCAGTGGCCAGAGAGCTAATGCAGAGCTCTGGTGTGGGTTGGGAAACTCACCTTGGTTGGCCTGTGAGGAGCATAAATCAGTGCGTTATTTTTAAACAGATGGAAACGTTGGAGCATCTTTTAAAGCAGGAGAGGCTGTTGGAACCCGACTGTGGAAGTGTGTGGTCTTTGCATCGCATCGTCAGTTTCCTGCTGATCAGGAGGGCTGTTATGGTCCAGGTGGGGAAAGGTTTTTACCCAAACCATCTCCTAATTTGATACTTCTGTTACCCTTCACCAAATGCAATGAGGGTGCTCCCTTGCAGCTGACTTTGTGGCACTTTCAGGTTGCTGATTTCCAGTCTGCCCCATCAGTGCATCCTTGCAGAGGATTGTGCTGTTTCTGTTCAGACATTGAAGTCAGTTTGGTTTGCAGTGATAAGAGCTTCTAAATGCTGTGCTTCAAGTGGCATGTGTTAATCTCTCTCTCATAGGGAGGTGTTAATGGAAGCATTTGGGTTTGCTGGAGCACAGAGATGGTGGCACCTGTAGTGGGTGACATTAGTATTAAGACTTATTTAAGGCAATGCCATTTATGAAGAGCATTCATAATATAAATATCATGCTGCTGCCTCCGAATGTATTTTTAACTCCCAAGTTCAGTGTTACCGTTCCCAAGGGTAGGGAATGCTGTTGGTCAGAGATGAATAAGCCCTCGCATCTAACAAAAAGCTTGTTGGTGTCAGACCCTGCTTGAGGGGTTGCAAATGGAACTGAGCAGTGATGTACTCTTTTCAGATGTGCCATGCAGAGCTGGAGTGGGGATTCTTAGGACTGACACTTGAAGGGAAGTGTTACTGAGAGGTCATGGTTGCTTTAGCGAAGAAGAGCATCCAGCAGAAGTTTATCAGGTTTAATTCTTCCAAAGCACAAGATTCTGTCCTGCAGATGCTGGGGGGGAAGCAAGGAGTGCAGAGGAGGTCACTCAGGCTCCAACACAGCTCCATGAGCACCCTGATGCTTGTGATGCTCTCAGCAGCCGGCAGACACCTGAGAGAGGCAAGGCACAAAGCAGCTCTGCTCAGAGGCTGCATTTGCAGAGGCTGGATTGACCATTCTTGGGCATGAGCTCCCAACATGTTCCGCCACCAGCTGCCCTGCACAGGGACCTGTTGTCTCCAGCAAGGATTCAGGGACGAGGGTTCAACAGTGTGACTGGCACCCTGTGAAAGTAGGGAAGCTGTATGGGACATTAGAGCGTACATTGCACGTGTTTGATCAGTTTGGCTCTGAAGGAAGCTGATTTTTTCTTAGCTTTGCTGTACAGTATTTCCTCCCATTACAGAGGTGTGAGCTGGTGCAGCCATCCTGGCAGACGGGCCATGGCCTCAGCCCATGCTGACCTGCAGCAGCCACACTGTTGGCCCCGGAATCTCTGTTCCCATGGGCATCCCTATGTCTGTCTGGGCAGTTTCTCACACGTCTCTGTGATGCAGCAGTGAGAGCTCTGCAAAGGCCCTGTTAGTGCACAGGCATGGAAAGGGCAGGGGAAAGGCAGGGATTGCTGCAGTGCCCAGCGATGCCAAGGAGTTACTCTGTGTGGTTTTTTATTTGCAGATATGAATGTATGTGGGTTTGCTTGTTGTTGTGAACACAAAAGTGTTTCCATCCTTCTTCGTCTCTGAATCAGAGACCTCCCCGCCCTGCTCAGCCTCCTCACCCAGCCCAGTGATGCCCTGGGGATGCCTTTGTCCCCATAGCACCATCCCAGCAAGGGTGGCAACAGCCCTCCCAAGCCCCCAGTATTCAGAAACTCTTCAAATGCTTGCCTTTGGGGAAAAGACTCCAGGTATCCCTGGATGTTTGGAGGTAAAGGTGGTGTCTGGCACTGATGCCAGAGGAGTTGGTGACATGAAGCGGTTTCTGTTCCATGTACCTACACGTGCTGTTGTAGAGCATCTGGGCTTTCAGACTCCGCAGTGACTTGAGTAGAAGGTGCTGGGTCCTGTGTTGCTGCAGTCAGGGCTCGGTGAGAGCAAATGTTCTGTTTTGGCACTGCATAATTGTCTTTTTCTGTTAATGACAAGGGAGAAATGGTTCATTCAGCCCCAGCCTGAGCACTGACTGCTGGCTCCTGAGCAGAGTCACAGCAGCATTCGCTAATGGACAAGAAATCATTTTCTGATGAGGATTTCTTCCCTCTCTGTTACTATGACTATTGTGACATCTCTAGTAAGCAGCTTAAGGCATCTCACTTACCTGTTCCAGTGCTGCCTGCAAGCGTTGGATTGGATTAAACTTCTGTTACCTGCTGGAGAGTAAAACCCAGTCATCCTTTGCCAAATAGTGTTTGCATTTTATAGCATGTGCTGGGGTGTGTTTACATTGGCCAAGATGTGCAGATCTGCCTCCAGCTTCAGATACCTTCTCCCCATGGGAACATCTGTCTGTCTGTACCCTGTGTGTGCTCTATGTCAGGGGCCAGCATTATCCCTCGGGCATCCCGGCAGCACTGAGCTGGTACAGAAACACCCTGTGCACATTCCCAATGAGGGTTCAGCACCTTCCCAGGACACTGTGAGGGAAACACTTGACTGTGAATCTTGAGTTAACACTGCTGTCTTCAGTCTCCTTCCCCATCCCTCGCCTCCTGCGTTATTTAATCTTAATGAAGCACAGCTCACATGAAATACCAGCTCTGGTTAGCATGGGGGAAGGAAGGACTGGGCCCTGCAGCATACGACGTGCACTGGAGGCTGATCAGCAAATCCTGGCTGTAGCAGCCATAGCCCCTGCAGAAGCTCTGGTGAGATGGAGCAATGCACAGACCCTGTTTTAAGCAGGGGAAATAAATGAAGTATGTATCAAAACAAAGGATATTCTAATTTTAGAGTGTGAATTTTAGTGTTCCGTACCTCTTTGGAACATATATAGCCAAGATATCCCTTTCTTGGTCTCTCTATAGACAGCACCAGCTGTTTCTCCTTCAGGTTGGGAAGATAATTTGTATACCTAGGGCTGAATGTGACCTTGTAATTGCAGATTACATGCAATAGCTTCTCCCTGCTCTGTAATTCCCTTGTAGAGATTGCTCGTGCCGCTGCCTGCCCTGGGTTTGGTGAGGACCTGACCATGAGGGAGCAGCATGAAGCCCACTCAGCTCGTCCCAGTGAAATCCCAGAACTTCCACAGCTCCTGCCCTGGCTGCCCGGCTGGGTGCGAGTGGTGCTGTGGTTGCAAACCAGCCACTGAATTCCCTGGGCTTCCTTGGGGTTCTTGTTTTCACCCTTTTTGAGCTTCCTGCAGGGTTCTGTAGGTGATGTGTGAGGGGTTTGGAGCTGATGCACAGAGCTGCCCAGCAGGAATCTGGGAGCACTGAAACTGGGAAGTATCAGGAGCACTTTGCTCCCCTCTGCCCTAGCGCTGTCCTGTGCCTGCGCCATAGGAGAGCTGACGTGCTGCCGAGTGTCCCTCTATGGGCACACCCAGTGGTTTGACTGGTGTCCTCCCAGCCCTAGAAGATGATGCCAAAACCCAGGGCTCCTTTCGTCCTTCATTTTGGGAGCTGGTTGGTTTTTTCCCCCCTGTGTGGCTGTGGCAGAGGCCGTGTCTCTTGCACAGCGGGGAGGGTGCCATCAGGGGCTGGCCGTGTTTTGGGGTCCCCCTGCACCGCCCAGCTTCCTGCTGCTGTCTCAGCATCTTGGGGGTTTGAAACCAGCTTCCTGCAATTGCAGTAATAAGTGTTTGCTTTTTCCCAAAGGATTTCTACCAGCTCTTTTTGTAACTTGAATCCCATAGTTTTCCAGGTATCCGATTCCCTGGCCCTTGTGGGAATGCCGCTGGAAGCACCCTGCTTGCCAGTGGCTGTGAGCGTTAGCGCTGCTTCAGCCCCTGGCAGGGGAGTTCTGCCCCGGTTGCAGAATCGTTCCCATCAGCTGGAAGCGAACTTCCCTTTTGCTGAAGGAAACCAATGATCTCCTGTTTGGGTTTGTGGTCAGTGGGAAGAACAAAAGAGCATTTACCATGTGGGAAGTTGAAGGAAGGGGCGGGGGGTGTGTGGCAAAGAGAACCTCCCCCCCCCCCATCTTTTGTTGTAGTTGTTTCTTGTAAAATAATTTCCAGAGCAGCCTTGTGATGTTAATTCACTTTAAGGACACTGCAGTTACCTGACAGGCAGCCCGGTGACCTGGTCCTATTCTTGAAGTGGTGCCTGGGTTTGAGCCTCCCCTTGTCCCTCATGGAGTGTTTGTGTCGGTGCTGTTCAGCAGGGGCTGGCCCTGCGCTGGCGCGGGCAGGACTGTACGAGGTTGGGAGGTTCAGGGTGAGGAAGGACGGCTCTGCACTTGGGCCACTCAGTTTTCCTTTGGCCATTCGGAGCAGACGTCGTCTGCCCCAGCTCGGTGACCTCAGCCTTGGTTTAGATTTACCATAGACCTAAACAATGAATTTTGCCCTCATCTCCTCCAGGCCCTGCCCCCCCGGGGTCCCCTCTCCCACCTCGAGCTGCGCTGTCTCAGTGCTTCCATCCTTGGGGGTTTTATTTGCTCTGCATCTGTGCACTGCTCTGATAGCATCGGGGAAAGAGGGGCACATCAGTGTCCCCGGGACAGGGTCTGGGAGGCTTTTGCAGCTCCCCAGAGGCGCTGAAAGAGCCTTTTCCCAGTGTTCCTGGTGGTGCCTCTTGCCTGAAAACCTCGCGGCAACTGCTGCTAGAAATGCTCGTGCTAATCTCATAGCCAGTGATAGTAGGGGCGTGAGAGCCACATCTAAGGGCTGTCAGTGATGAGGGGCCTGCTGATACAGGGGTGGTGGCACTTTCCTGATTCTTGCCACTCTTAGTGTCCCATCAGTGTGGTCCTGTCCCCACTGCCTGTGGCTGGGTTGCTCCTCCCATCATCCCTCCCCTGCACGTGAGCTGCAGGCTTGGATCTGGGGTTTAGGAGACACAAAGTTGTTTTGGCACCGTGGCACCCGTGTTTTCTGCCTCCTCCTCCTCTGTGCTGCCTCTGTAGCCGTAGGGATGGCAGTGGGATCACTTGTCCTGCAGTGAGATGGCCACGGCTCCTGGGACAGGCAGGGGAGAAGGAGGCTGCCGGGCAGTGACTCACAGCAGGATCCAGATTTGGATGCTCTGATTCAGCCTCTGGAAGAGCCTGTCCCTCCCTCTCCATTAACTCCCCAGGTAGCCTGCTCTCCCCTTATTTCCACTAAAATCAGGGGGGATGACCTCTGTGTGGTGAACACTGACCCACGCCAGTGGGTGCTGGCGCTGCTGGGATGTGGGGTCTTCTCGGTGCTGTGGTGCTGTGGGAATGTGCTCAGGATCCACAGCCCCAGCTCACAGATGTGCCCTGCTATGGCCCCATGACACAGCACTGGCTCACCCCGGCGCTCTCCTGCTTTTTGGGCAGCACAAGGCACCCGGGAGGTTAATTTGGAGGAAGCTTAGGGACAGATTGTGGTTCTGCTGGGGCAAACCGCAGTGAGCTGTCACCCTGTGGGGTCACGGTGCGGGTTTACACTGAAACTCCACCACATTGGGCACATTCAGAGCCTGGGTGGGTGTTGTCAGCCCTTCCACGGCCATGGTGCATTGCTGTTTATCAGCATCCCAAGTGTTTGAACAGGACTGAGCATTTCTCTTTCTCTCTTTTGGACTTAAGAAGGAGCCCAGTTTTTCCTCACATGCCCAGGATGGCCTAGCACTGCCAAGTGGGCAGAGAGGCTCCTGGTGTAGCATCTGCCCAGCTTGGACCAGGGTCTGCCCCTCTGCTCCCCTTGGAAGGGCCGTGCTGGGCAGCGTGGGGAGGAAGCACAAACCTGTAGGGCCTTCTCAAAAGTTATTTTATGTCTCATTTTCTGTGTAAGTGAAGGACCGCTTCTGGCCTCAGACACCCACCAAATGGGCTGAGGTCGGGCTGTGGACACAGCAGCCCGGGGCACCCTGACCTGCAGCCTCCTCCCTGCTCCCCTCTCAGACACCCCACAGGAGCCTTTCCTCTGCGGGGAGCAAAAAATGTGTATTTTTCCCTTTAATTACCAGACTAATGCAAAACTGCTGGGGGGGGGGGGGGGGGCACGCTGGGCTGCCCCCCCTGCGGTGGGGGGGGGGGGGGGGAGGGGGGGGGTTGGGGGGGGGGGGCGGGGGACGGGAACGGGACGCAGAGAGGCACGGACGGAAAGAGAGCGCGGGGGGGCCGGGAGAGAGGCGAGAACCGGGAGAGAGCGAGAGATAGGAGAGAAAGACGTGTTAAAACAAGCAGCCCGGCCAGATCCACCCCCCATACAGGGACTGCGGGGCCGTGTCTCCCGCTGCTGCCTCCAGGGAATGGGCAAATTCGGATGGGAGACGAGGGAGGGGAGCCCAGGGACAGGAGACTGAGGATGGAAGCCTGGGAATGGGAACACAGGGATGGGAGCACAAGGTAGGACCCAAGGGATGGGAGCTCAGGGATCAGACCCTGGAGATGGGAAGGCCAGGGATGGGACCTTGGGGATGGAACCCTGGGAATGGGAGCTTGGGGATGGGACTGTGGGCACAGGAGGCCAGGGATGGGAGCTTGGAGATGGGAGCCTCGGGGTGGAAGCCCAGGGATAGGACCTGGCAATGGGAACCTAAAGTTGGGAGACTGGGGACAGGAGCCCAGGGATGGAAGCCTGGGGATAGGAGCCTGGGAATGGGAGTCCAGGAATGGGACCCTGGGTATGGATACCCCGGGATGGGAGCCCTGGAATGGTACCATGGGGGATGGGAGTCTAGGGTAGGAGCCCGGAGGCAGGAGACTGGGGCTGAGCCGCTGCCCTGTGCCAGCTCTTCCAGGGATGCTGAGCTATGGGAGTGCACTGGAATCTCTGCTGTGGTGATCATCAACCCCAAATCTGTGTCCCCATCTGCAAACCCTTCCATCACCAGGTCGAGCCATGGGCCAGAGGGTCCCTGGCCTTGCTAGGGTGCAGGGGAACGCATTAGGGGACAGGGTGGTTCCTGCTGGCCTTATGCAGGGCACAGACCCACTTTTGTGCCCCAGTCCAGCTGGGGACATCCCCAACCTGCCTCTGGCTGCAGCAAGGAGCCCATAGGACCCCTCCTGACCCACATGGATGAGACATGGGCCCGGTCCCCAGCCCGTGGCTTCCATCCCCTTGCAACTGTGCCCGGTTCTGTCCCTCCCTGGCAGAGCAGAGGGGTAGGAGAGGCAGAGACAGACAGAGAGAAGCGTGAGGGGCAGACGGACAGAGATGGAGGTGAGGGGAGGACACGGATGGGAAGACACTCGGGTTAGAGCCTGGCAGATGGCGGGAGGTGGTGGCACGTGTGGGGATGAGTCGGATGCTGCTGGGACACCCCAGGGTAACCCCAGACATGGCACAGGCTTGGTTCCCTCTGCCCTGCAGCAGCAGGGCTGGAACTCATCCATCGGGAATTCTGTGGGGCAGGAAAGTCACCGGTGACAAAGCCCTTGTGCATCCCCAGCACAATAAACCCACAGTGCAGAGTGAATGGAGAGCGGGCAGGTCCCAGGCCCCCAGCCCCTTGCCAGGGATAAAAGAGTGCGGGGGAAGCCAAAGGAGGACGGGGATGCTCCAGGAGGAGCAGCAGAAGGTGCTTCCAGGGATGGGGGACACCAGGATCATGGGAATGAGCCGAAACCTCCTGGGACCATGGGTCTTTGCCAGCCCATGTCCTACTTCCCCTTATCCACATAGCCCCACATGGAAGCTCCTGAGGACATTCCCATGTCCAAGGGCATGGAGACCCAGTACAGAATTAGCAGATTTTTGGTGGGGACCTATTAGAGCTGTGGAATTCTGGCGATCTCAGAGCCCCAAAGCACAGGACTTGCACAGCCCCACAACTCTGCATCTCCATGAGTGTCTGCTGTACACTGGTCCATAGGAAAAGGCGCAGCCCCAGCGCCCTCCACCCAGAGCATCCCCAAAGCCAGCTCTGGAAAAGCAAGAGCTCAAACTCCCCCATCAGCACCATTATATCCCTGAGGATGGGCATGAAGCGCCCAGGAGCTGCCCCACGCTGTGCACAGTGGAGGTGGCACCAGCACCACCCTTCCCATAGCCAACACCATGACCCATGGAGCAAGCTCAGCATCCCCCAGTGTTGCCCAGTCCCAGCCACCTCAATGTGAATGGATATTGGGGGATGTGTTGGAGCCCATTCTCTCTGATGAGGATCGTCTCCATCCCTGAGCCCCAAACCAGGGTACTCCAGCACCCCACGGCCACACACCCAACCCAACCCAACCCAACCCAAATCAATGCAACCCAACCCAATCCAAACCAACCCAACCCAACCCAACGCAACCCAATCCAAAACAACCCAACCCAACCCAATGCAACCCAGTCCAAACCAACCCAACCCAATGCAACCCTGCTTCCTTCAGCCCAGCTCCAGGGCTGGGAAGCCCCCACCAGCTTTCCTCTGCCTGCCCCTGGTGTCCGAGTAAACCCCTTCCAAGTACCCTGAGATGCTGATGGGTCTCAGGGACCCATCGAGGCTGCTCAGGGGTCTCCAGAAGCATTTAGCTTGGAAAAAGACCTTTAAGATGATTGAGTCCAACCGTGGACCTAACATTAAATCATGGTTCAGTGCAAAGGGAAACTGAGGCACGGACAGGCCCTGCATTGCAAAGTGCTCTGTATCACAACTTCTAACATGAGAGAAGGCCACAGGACAGAATCATGGAATCCCAGAGAGGTTTGTGTTGGAGGGGACCTCAAAGCTCATCCAGTTCCAACCCCCTGCCAGCAACGGGCTGTCAGTGCTGCCCATGGGGAAAGAGGACCCATTGGGCTCCTCCTGATCCTCCTCATCTCACCCCTGTGCTTCCCTTCTGCACCCATCACCCCCGGACACCACGACCCAGGCTGAACGTGCTGCTCGAAATCAGGTGTCCTTGTACCTCATAGGCTGACGTGAGCTTTGCGGTGCCACATCAGAGAGCAGGGTCACAGCTGCCTGCGTGGCTGAAGTTCATACTCAGCTTGTCATTACTTAGTAGGCCCATGTCCCTTTCATCCCCCATTATGATCAAGCTCCTCTCATAGAGATGGAAATAGGCTCAGCCAGATGCAGGCCTGGGCAAATCCATGAGTAATTCCCCCCCAGCCCTGATCCTTCTTCCAGCACCATCCTCCACGTCTCCCCTCGGTCACTTTCTCCTCCGACCACAAGTTCTCTGCTCGCTTCCTGCTCAAGTGATGGAACTCATCCGTAGCGAGCGCTTGCCAAAGTCAGCTTCGATGGCACTGGCTCCACGTCCTTCCTCTCCTCCTCATCCCGGTCACTGGGTGAACTGGGATGTGCAGTGACACCTTCCCTATTCCAGCCCAGAGGAAGGGCAGAGAGGACCATGCTGGTGGGTATCACATCTCAGTATCTATGGAGGAGGTAACGTAGTCCTGTGGGCAATGCTTTGTTCCTCAGTTACCACCTGCTTGATAACTGAAGGGCTGTGGCATGAAACCAGCCACCTCCAGCTCCCTGCCACACTGTGGGTGAAGGAGAAAGTGGGAACAGGGACATCCATTCCCTGGGAATGGAAAGAAAGGCCAATTCCCAGATGGATCACTCAGGTGGAGAAGCCTCCCCCTGCTCTATAAGAGTCCCAGGAAGAACCCACAGCTCCTGGTGGCTGTAAATCCCCTGCATGGGGCTATGGGACCCAGGACCACACATGTCAGACCCATCAGGTCAAGGCTGGATGCTGACAAAGCGACAAGATGCATCTGGATGCGATGGAGGAGCAGGACATAGGTCATGTGTTCACCAGCAAGGAGGGAGCTCTCAGAGGACAGGAGGTAAGAGGATAGAGGAGATGACTGTGACAGCCCCAGGAGATGCAGCAGGCAAGGAGCAGCCTGGCGCTGGAGGTATGAGGATAAGCATGAGCGGCAGGTTGATGAAGCTGCAGCAGCGTGTGGAGGACTCCGGGCACAGGGTGTCTGCCCTGTTACTGTGACCACATCTATTGTCACCCTTTCCATGAGGTGCGTGAGTGGTGGAAGGGATCTCAGGATGAATCCCCTCCTGTTTCTGGATCTGGGGATCCTGCTTTGGGCTCTGCAGCAGGAGGCTGGTAAGAGCAGGGGACTCCTCATCAGGAAGGGCAGAGATAGCACATTATAGGTATAAGTCTAGTGTGAGGTGTCCCTGCATGTCGCAGGGGGGTGGAACTGGGGGATCCTCAGGTCCTTTCCAACCCAAACCAGTTGGGGATTCTATGATTCTATGTCATAGGCACAAAACAAAGTCCAAAGGTACCAAGCTGGGACACAGGCATGGAATTCCTAACTGACACCAACCGAAAAGGATGCTCATCCCTATTCTGCCCAGCCCTGCAGGGAAAGGCGCTGCTCAGGGCCAGCAGCGCTTCTGCTTCGGTCTCTGAGTGTTGAGCATGGGGGACTTTGACTTTTTATAAGAACAAGTAGGGCCAGGCCAAGGGGAATGGCTTTAACCTGCCAGAGGGGAGACTGAGATGAGCTCTGAGGCAGAAGCTCTTCC